>PVJH01029847.1:0-25555 GCA_004026705.1 Nesogale talazaci | reverse complement strand
TGGTTGATGACGCTGGTTGACCCCATTGGCTGAATTGAATTCACCAGGCATAGGTGAGCCAATCCAGCGGCAGCATTTCTGGCCAGAAGTCTGGACCTTTGAGCATACGCTGTGTACCATCCTTTCCTGACTGATAGCTTAAACCTCCAAGCATGCATAATGGACATCCTCTTCTCTTCGCTATCTGTCACTTTCTTTTTTTTAATTTTTAATTTAATTTTATTTATTAGTTTTTTGGGGGGCATCACTGCTCTCTGGTGGTGGGAGTAGGAGGCCCAGCCCCACTGCTGGAATTGAACCTCCGTCCCCGTGGGCCGCAGTCCCGCGCACAACCATGACGCCACGGGGGCTCAGCCCTCTACCTGTCACTTTCAATGTTCTTCTCCAGGACCACTGTTCAAACACCTCCATTCCTCTTCTGTCTTCCTCATTCAGTGCCCAACTTTCACATGCATCAAGACGCCTTGACTTAGGTACATCTGCTGCACAGACCTCTGAAGAGTGTTGAAGAACAAGGACGTTACTTTGAGGTCGAAGGTGCGTGTGCCCTTCTGCAGCCTTGGAGCCTGCAGTAGCCTCCAGGATGGCTCTCTGGGTGGGCGTGGGGCGGGGAGGGGCCTGGGTTAGGGGTGCAAGAACGGGAAGCTCCGCTCTGGGCAGCTTGAGAGCTTGAGAGAGAACTGGGGTTCCAGCAGAGGACCGGGAGTTGGAGGAGGGGCCAGCTCCCTGTCCCAGCACTTTGGATGGGGGTGCCGAGACCCCTGGCTGAGGGTATCGCGTGTTCATTCTGGTGGCAGTTATGTAATTTCTGTGTCAATCTGAAGATATAAAAGTGTAGGGGCAGAGTCTAGCCTGCCAATCAGGTCCCAGCCCAATGGTACCTCCTGGTGGGTGTAGTCTTCTCATCAGGAGGAGCCTGGGAACTTCCTCTTGGCCATTGCCTTCACCTTCCTGCCATGGGGTCTTCGGAGAGCTGCCAGAGCCAACACCATGGGACTTTGCACCCCCTGGCTGGTGCTGTTTCTGCATTCTGCACCATTGCATGTGACGGCGTGAGTCGGAAGAGGGACTTACGGACTGGTAGCGGACTTTCATGGACTTGAGTGGGACTGGCCTGGGCTGGTTTCATGCTGGGCGACTGCTTCTTGATATAAAGCTCTTTTGGATAACCTCTATGAGTGTCACTGCATTGGTTTCTCAACTCCACCTGGCCTGCTACAGTGCCCCTCTCTGCCTGTCCCTACAGGGCTTGTCAGAGGGTGGATTGCCTGTTCCCTCCTGGATTCTCATAGCACAGGACAACCCCCAACATCAACCGCGAAACCACTGGCTGCCGAACACCGACTCCTGCTCAGGCGACACCAGGCGTGTCCCGGCGAGACTGTGTTCTGGATGATTGCTGGGCCTTGCTTCCAAGCACCCCATGGTGGATTTGAACTCTGGACCTTTTGGTTAGCAGCTGAACTCGCAGTTTGTGCCACCCCACACCCACTGCTGTTGAGTCCGTTCTGAGCCTGCATCGGGGAGAGAGAGGGGGTTTTCCACTCTCGGAAACCCCCAGCAGCTGTTCTAGTTTGTTCTGTAGGGTCAGCATAGACCCAGCAGCAGTAAGATTGTTGGTCTTCATAGAGTATTTGAGTGTGGGGTTAGCCAACCCCCCCCCCCCCCCCGCCAACTAATCACGGGTTCAGTAAGCGCAAGTGTACGGTGGAGATATATAAAGATGATGATAAAGTCGTAGAGAAATGGGAGAGAGACACATTTTATGGTCACAAGCTCACTTTATCCCTGCCTGGTGGCCCACGCACGTGAAGATGTGGAAGGTGGGAACTGCAGGAGCAAGACAGATTTATTACTAACCAAGGCTTACCTATCTTTGGGGGCGTGCGTGTCCCCTCATTACAGGTAAAGACATACGTCATAGGAAGGGATTGTAACATAGGCAATATAAGCAGTAGGAGAGGGATAGTCAATGGGCATAAGCGTAACAGAAGGGGATGAGCTAGGGGTGTATATAACAGGAAGGGGAGTGGCTGGGGGGTAACATGTGACAAGAAGGGCGGACCCTAGATTCATGATGGCGGCCTACCCTTGGTTACCTTTCAGTGGGCTTGACCTCCCTGGGTACTCCTTCAGGGAAACAGTCTACTATTCTTATCAGAAGGGTGTGGGGCCTACTTAGGGTGGGACAGACTGTATAGTCCAGCGGTCCTCAAACTTTTTAAACAGGGGGCTAGTTCACTGTCCCTCAGACCGTTGGAGGGCCAGACTATAGTTTTTTAAAAAAAATATGAACAAATTCACTGCAGGCCTGGGACGAGTCAGCTGCTAAACAGGACAGGCAGCGGCGGCAAAAACACTCCGCAGGCTGGATAAATATCCTTGGCTGGCCGCATGTGGCCCATGGGCGGTGGTTTGAGGACCCTGATACAGTCTGATTGCTCCGGGTGACTCTTAGGGAGAATAACCTCTGACCTACTTTCGTGGTCCTCCAAGTGCATAGTCATTTACCCTGTGTTGCAAGCAGCTGAGTTTGGCATATATTTGGGGGAGACAACTTGAGAGAAATCCTTCCATTCCCCACATCTGAGAGTGTAAATCTTGCTAGAGCAAAGGGTCTCATCTCTCTCCAGGAGAGGCTGGTGGGTTTGAACCATCACCTTTGGCACCTGGCAGCCAACTCTTCAGCAGGGGGCCACCAGGGCTCTTTTGACAGGGGCTCCTGAGGCTGGGAGTGCTGGCCAGGGTCCGTGGATGTGGGTGCAGATGAGGCAAAGGCTGTTCAGGGTGGGTCTTCTGCGAGCCCTTCCCGGGGCTGATGTGTTGTTTGGAGAGACTTCCAAAGCTTCACTTGACCCTTGACAAGCTTCCTTTGAAGCACCCTGGGGGCACAGAGGGCTTTCTGGAACAGACCAGCAAACGCCACCACCATCCTCCCCGCCTCCGCCTTTAACACCAGGAGACAGGGGTGGGGGGATGGGGGGTGGCCTGAAGGATGGCCTCTCCCTGGTGGATACTCTGGCAGGACTTCAAAGGTTTTCTCCCTTCCCCCTCCCTGCGCTCCCACCCCGAGGACCTGGACTCGGAGCACAAGGCTGGCGGGCTGTCCCATCCCCTCCTGTCCCGTGGCTCTCTTTGGGGTGGCCCCATGGGGTTGCAGACTCTGGTAAGGCCAAATTAGGAGCTCTGCGCCCTGCACTGGGGTCAGCTCAGGCAGGCCTGGGGCTTGGGCGGATCTTGCCTCATCTGGGGGCGGGGTGGGAGTAGGGGTGGGAGGGCCTGGATCTCTGAAGGTCTTGGGGCGGGCTTGTCCTCTGGGAAGGTTGTGGCATGTCCCTCGGGGGGAAAAAGCCCAGGGATGAGCTCAGGACCCAAACATTTGATCCCTTGGGCTTCAGTCCAGGGTCACGGTGGCAGGCCGCGAAAGGCCGGGCTCTTCTGAAAGTAAACTGCGGGGTGGCTGCTGTGGCTCCAGCTTTGGGCCCCACCCCATCTCCCTGCATCTCCAGATGTATGTATGTAACCCACGAGTGTTGCTGGGTGCTGTCGGCGCCCATTCCAAGGGAGGATAATGACCCAAAGGACAGGCTGGGACTGCCCTGCAGAGTTTCCCCACGGCCATTTTTACTGGGACAGATCGTAGGGTCTTTCTCTTGCGCAGTCACGGGTGGGCTCGAACTGGCGCCTGCCACGAAATCGGAAGACCACACCCTCTGCTCTCGAGCCAGCTCTGATTCCTAGACACCCTGTCGGACAGAGGAGACCTTTAAATTCTTTGGGAGCAGGCAGCCTCGTCTTTTGCCGGAGGTACGGCTGGTGGGTTTGAACCACTGACCTTGCGTAAATGCACGACGGCCACCAGGGGCTCCTTGATTGCCGTCACGCTGCTGCGGGCTACGAAGATGACGCTGAGTTCAACTTGGGCTTTCGGAAGCAACTCACCATGGAGCTAAGACTGGGGCCCCGCTAGAGGCCTTGGGTGACCTCCGGGAACATTTGCGGTGACGCGCTGGGTGCTACCGGCATCTGGTGGGTGGGGACCAGGGGTGCTGCTCCACAGGATGGCCACGCACTGTCCCTGATGCCCACAGCGGTGCTGAGGGAGCAAAGGCCTGGGTGAAGAGAGGCGGAGGCAGGCGGTGGCTGGGGGTCGACAGATGTTGTGTCCACCCGTCTGGGTCAGGATTCCAGTGGCTTGGCAGTGAAGGCCCAGTCATCTCCCATGACAGGCCCTACCACACTAAAATCCGTTCCATCGTGGGATTTGCTGTGAGCTGCCAAGGTGCTGGAAGGACGTTGGAGCTCGGAAGGCAGCCTTCTAACTCAGGTCGCGGCCCTCATGCAAAGGAAAGGAGGCTGCTTCCCGGGGCTGGTTTCCTTTTGGTAGAAACAGTCCTCGTGGAAAAGCCTCCTTCCTTGCTTCTTGCTGGTCTGGATCCTGCATCTGACTCCTTTACTCTCCAATTCTGAGCCTGGGCCAGCAGCCTGCCATACGGTCTGTCGGTCGCGGGAGCCTTCGGTGCCTTGCCGTCTGACCGGTCACTGGAACTGCAGACCTCAGCAGATTCTTCTGCTTCTCTAGTCACAAGCCTGTCCCACTGCCCTTGAATTCATTCACCCTTTGCAGCTTGTAGTCTTCCTTCTGATCCTGGGTACATCTGCCGTCAAAGCCATGTGAGTCGGAAGAGACCTCTCGCTTGACATCTGACCCCGGGACTCGAAACTGGACTGGAATTACCCGCTTCTACCATGGGTGGGTCATTTTCTTTTTCAATCAATTTATTGGCGGCTCATGTAACTCTTACCACAATCCATCCATCCATTTGTACATTTGTTACCATGACCATTCTCAAAATATGTTCTTTCGACTTAAGCCCTTGGTAGTTGCTCCTCATTCCCCCCCCTCCCTCCCTATTCCCTCCTCCTTCATGAACCCTGATAATTTATAAATTATTACTATTTTGTCATATTGTACACTGTCCGATGTCTACCTTTTCTTGATATGATTCCTCCCTGCCCCTTCTCTCTCTCTCTCTCTCTGTCTATCTCATTTCAAAAAATGAAAAACAAAAAATTCCCTGCTGACTCATAGGGCAGGGTAGAAATGCTCTTATGGATTTTCTTTTTTTTTTCCCCTCCCTCCTCCTGCCACTCTTATGGATTTTCAAGATGGATCATGAGGGGAGGTGTGTGAGTACCCAATAAAACGATTCATTAAAAAAAAGGTGGGGAGGGGATAGGTTTTTTTTTTTTTTTTTTAAAGAGGAGCTTATACCAAGGGCTCAGTGGAAAATGTTTGGAAATGTGTGTGGCAACACGTATGCAAATGTGCTTGATAGAGATGATGTACTGAATGTTGTAATAGCTGTAAGAGCCCACAATAAAATTATTAAAAAAAATCTTTACAGGAGTAGAAAGCTCCGTCATGCTCTAGTTTTGAACCGCTGACCTTGCAGTTAGCAGGCCAGTAGGTAGCTTCTACACCACCAGGGTTCTCTCTCTCTCTCTTTCTGTTGCATCACTGTTCTTGCTTCTCTGGAGAGCCCTGTTCAACACAGGTACAGGGCACACTCGCCTCTTGCCTGGTCCTCACAGGATACCTCGAGCATCAGTGCCTAGCACCAGCTGATAAGCAGCTTGCTGGCCTAGGGGGTGGCTGACGGAGGGGGAGTTGAGGAATGAGATCAGTCTGGCACTCTGAACTCAGACACTGTCTTCAGCATGTTGCGAATGGCTGTCCATGGACTTGAACTCTGCTCCTCAGGGTTTTCCAGGCTGTGGTGTTTTGGCCACAGGTTGCCAGGCCTTTCTTCTGAGGTCTAGTCCACGCGTGCTTACCTGGGGGGCTCTTTCTTCTTCTTTTTAACATGAAAGTATTATTTATACGCAGAAAAGTGGCCTCCCCTCTTCATGCACAGTTCAGGGCAGAGGTGGCTCAGGGACAGCATTCTCACCATCCATGTGGGAGATGCAGGTTCAAAGCCCAGCCGAGGCACTTTCCGCACAGTCACCACCTGTCTGTCCCTGGAGGCTTGGGTGTTGTTGGGAGGCTTGGAGAGGTCGCAGTGGCTCTTCCAGATCTGTTTCTGAAGACCAGCCACTGAAAATTCTCCAGAGCACACCTTGACAGCAGCTGCTATGACAACACTGGCAACCGTGCCCACGTCTGAGATGTTTGACCAGCCCTTGTAACCACCACATGTGTGGATTGAAAATGCAGACTATTCCTCCCTATTTCCTCATGCGCCCTTGCATGCAGTCTATGTCTCTCTCCCAGGCCTTGGTGACCACTGCGGTGTTAGTGGTCACTGTATCTTTGCCTTTTCCAGACTGTTCTTTTTCTTTCTTCTTCTTATTTTTAAAAAATCCCTTTGGGGCTGAGTCCCGGTGGCGTCGTGGTTGAGTGCGGGGCTGCGGCCCACTGGCTTGGCAGTTCATATCCAGCAGCAACTCTCCAGGAGCAAGGCTGGGCCTCCTTCTTCCACCAGAAGACAGTGATGCCCTCCCCCAAATCACTTTATTGGGGGCCTATACAACTCTTATCAACATCCATCCATCCATCCATCCATCCATCCATCCATCCATCCATCCATTGTATGCAAAGTACATTTGCATGTTTGTTGCCATCATCATTCTCAAAACGTTTTCGTTCTACTGAAGCCCTTGTTTTTTTCCAGAACATTCTACCAATGGACTCTGCAGCGTGCAGCCTTCTGGAGCCTGGCTTTCCCCATCATCAGTGTGATGGCACAGAACCCTGCAGCCATATGCATCCTTACCCTCAGGGGCCCTGCTCACAACAGGAAGGAAGTGGTTGCGTGTGCTTCTGGGTATACCCGGGCAGCTGTGGTGCCTGTTTGTGGCTGGGTCACCTGGCCTCCTGAAGGGGAGGAGGTGCTGAAGCTGTTGGAGACAGAGCTCGAGGATGGCAGTCGCCAGTGGGAATGCCAGCGCAACGTCAGGAAGGCCCCGATCCTCCCGGCCCGACCGGTCGGTAACGTCATCAGGACAAATGGAGACCGGGGCTGCAGTTGCCAAAGATTTTGTCTGGCTGGGATCCGGAACCGTGGGAGCGCTTGTCCAGGGACCAAAAGACAAGCTGCGTGGGGGTACATCTGCAGCCCAAGAGCCCTTTAGCGTGTTGAAAAGCAGGGAGGTTACTCTGAGGCCCAAGAGGCAGCTGACCCAAGCCATGGCGTTCTCCGTGGCCTCGGGTGCCTGTCAGAGCTGGACACGGAATAAGGGAGACGACAGAAGACTCCGTGCCTTTGAATTGTGGGCTGGAGGAGCATGGTGTGAGCACCACGCACCGTTAGAGGGACACACCAACCTGTCTCTGGAGAAGTGCAGCCAGGTGGTGAGACGTCGTCGGATAGACTTTGGACACGTTGTCGGGAGAGACGTTCCCCGACCAGACGGAGTGACGCGGTGGCTACAACTTAGGAAGCTTTGTAGGGTGGCGTGTGGGACGCACCGTGTTTTCTTTCGTTGTGCTCAAGATCGCTACGGGTTGGGATGGCACCCCCGGATGGGGGGAAGGGTTGCTCTCTGAGTTGGGGTGTGGCAGTCATGTAACCTCGTGTCAATGCCAGGATTGGGAGTGTGGGGGTGGAGTCTAGCCTGTCCATCTGGAGGTAGCCAATGAGATCTCTGTGAGGGCATGGCTTTCTCCTGAGAATTCTGGGAAATCCGGCCGTATTTTCCCCTTGGAGGTGAGAGACTTACGATACAGTTCCTTGGAAATGTTCTATTGACAAGACACAAGGCTGACTCCCTGGGAGATGGGGCAGCTGTCGTGGCAGCATGCTGATGGACCCTGAGCCCTGGAAACTGGAGGAGCCGCGGGGAGACCCCTGCCAGCGCTGAGATGCTTCTCCCGCCACTGGTTACATAAGACTCGACCCCCACTGGCCTGTGATGGTCCTGGCATCATTGCAGGTGCCTCGCAACTCTGAAGAAGACTTTATACACTGGTTTAGGACATAAGGACTAATATCAGACTTGTGAGCTTGGACTGGACTGGGTTGGAATGCCTTCTCAGTGTTCCATTCCTCTTGCATATAAACCTCTCTCTTATATCCATATGTGTGTTTATGAATTTGATACTCTGGTCTACCTGGATGAACACATGGGGTCACCTCAAGGGCAGCTGGTTAGAGAGGCCCTGGGTGGTGCCAGGGTGCTCAACGGTGCCTGGAAAGGTTGATGGTTCTGGGCCACCCAGAGACTTCTCATCTGGGAGTCCTGGTGATCAGGAGGTAGGACCCTACCCAGCCCAGCCCCGCTGCCTTGGCCGCTGCTGCACACACCAAGGGTGGTTACCGGCTAAAGCAATAGCAGATGCCGACTGGGCCTGGGATGTCAGGCGTGCTTACACGTGGGTGCACATGTGTGGCGGGGGCGGGCTCGCGTCTCAGCTGAGCCGGCTGGCTGTGAGTGAGGCAAGAGTCTCTGCGGCTAATTGGAAAGCCCTGCGGGTGTTTGGAATTCCTGCTGAGGTTGCTGCTTTCTGGCGGGGAGCAGATGTGATCCAGATGTCGGCCGGGGTCACTCGGGCCTTGGAGATTTGGCATCCGCCTCGCTCCCATGACCCTCGGGGAGCCCCGAGCCCTTTCTGAGACACTCGCGAATTCCCGGCGCTCCGTTCTCATGGCTGCTTCTTGGCCCCAGCGCCTGTCTGCTGGCTGCTCATCCTCCGCCCCCTCCAGGGGCCAGGGCCTCCACTGGGGCACCAGCGTCTACCCGCGCCCCCAGACCCCCAGCCCTCTCGTGCCCTCTGCCATTTCTGTGGTGTTAACATGGACTCCCAGACTACACAGGGAGCCCCCGCGGCGACGTCCTGGTTACACGATGGGCAAGGTCAACAGTTCAAAACCGTCAGTCGCTCCCTGGGAGAAAGACGAGGCCCTTGACTCCTGGAAAGAGTTTCAGTTACAGAAACCCACGGGGCAGTTCTACTCTGTCTGACAGGGTCGCCGTGAGCGGGAATCGACTAGAAGGCGATGAATGTGGTTTCAGAGACTCCAACGATGACAGGATAGTTCCTTATGTCCAACAGAACACCACCCGGGCCCCTCCTGCTCTGTCCTCAGGACTGGAGGAACCCCTGAGTCCCTCCTCGGCCGACAGCACCCATCCATCTCGCCAAGGCTCCCCTTTCAGCAAGCAAGATGGCCTGCGTCAAGGCCGGGTCCCTCCCAATGGTGTGCCTGGAGCAAGGCAGCGAGACACTGTCCTGTTGTCCCTGGGCCTTTCTTCCTAGCCTGTGCTGGTCTGAAAAAATGCGCTGCCATGGAGTCCCTGTGGCGGTCCTGTGCTGCTGTTCATTTCATGATGGAGATGGAGGGGTGGAGTCTGGCCTGTTCATCCGGAGATGGCCATGGAGTAGCCAATGAGACCTCCGTGGGGGCATGGCTTTTCCCAGATAAGACTGGGAAACCTTGTGATATTTCCCTCGTGGAGATGAGAACCTGTCTCCCCAGTTGTTGGGAGTCCGTCTCAGAGACAACGAACTACAGACAAGACAAGATGGCAGCGTCTGAGAAGCTGAAGAGCCGGAGGAGAGGCCACACGGCCTTGCCCTGATGAAACCAGACCTCTGAAGCTGGAGAAGCCATGTGGAGACCCCTACCAGCGCTGAGTGGCGAGGAGCCATGAGGGGACCCCTGCCGGCGCTGGGAGTCTGCACCCAATGGCCTGTGACTTCATGAGTTGGAAGGAGACGTTATAGATTGATATCAGACATAAAAGCTAATATCAGACTTGTGACTTTGTATTGGACTGGGTTGGGATGTTTTCTTAATGTCCTGTTCCTCTTATATATAAACTGTACCCTTATATCCATATGTGAGTCTATGAATTTGTTCCTCTAGTCTACCCGGACTCACACAGTCATGCAGACTCAGAGCCACGCTGCAGCCCGAGAAGAAGTGCCTCTGGGGGTTTCTGAGGCTGGACGTCTTCCCTGGAGCAGCAAGCCCCGCCTTTCTTCCCTGGAGTCACTGGTGGGTCCGGACAGGGGTTAGCGGTCCAAAACAGAATCGCAGGCCTTGGTCTAAGAGCTCTTCTGGAACCTGGCCTCTCAGGGAGCTCACAGCTGTCTGAGAAAACCGATGGCAGTGCGCCCAGCCTCACGGGGGCACACACACACCATCACCGTACGGCAGATGGGTACTGGTCACATTCCACAGGAGCCCCTACAAGAGCAAAGGGTCCCGGGAGTTGGGGGTGGGGCAGGGTGGTGCTTCTCAGTCCCCGTCCCAGTCTAAGACAGGGTCGTGCTCACTTTTTGATCTGTTAGGCTCCCTCCACCCCCAACGCCTGGGGGATTCTCACTCTTCTGTCTATGAGTGGGATCCTGCTTCCTTTGTCATGCAAATTAGACCATGCCCAAGTTGGGTGGGTTCTTCCTTTTAAAAACCATTTTATAGGGGGCTCGTACAACTCTTATCGCAATCCATCCATCCACGGTGCCAAGCACATGTGTACCTTTGTGGCCATCATCCTTCTCAAATCATTTGCTTTCTACTTGAGCCCTTGGTATCAGCTCCTCATTTCCCTTCCTCCTGTACAGCCCCCCCTCCTTCATGGACCCTTGATAATTGATAAATTATTATTATTTTGTCAGGTCTTACACTGTCTGACATCTCCCTTCACCCACTTTTCTGTTGTCCGTCCCCCAGGGAGGGGGTTATATGTAGATCCCTGTAATCGGTTCCCCCTTTCTCGCCCCCCCTCCACTCCCCCCTTCCGGTAGCACCACTCTCATCACTGGTCCTGAGGGGTTCATCTGTCCCAGATTCCCTGTGTTTCCAGTTCCTAACTGTACCAGTGTACATCCTCTAGCCAGATTTGTAAGGTAAAATTAGGATCATGATAGTGGGTGAGTGGGGTGAGGGGAGGGTAGCATGAAAGAACAGGGTGCAGCTATACTGTACCCTGCCTGGCTCATCTCCCCATGACCCTTCTGTAAGGGGATGTCTAAGTGCGCTTTGGACACCCACTCTGCACTCCCCCTCATTCACAATGATATGATTTTTTTCTTTGATGCCTGATCCCTGATCCTGTTGATACCTTGTGATCCCCCAGAATGGTGTCCTTCTTCCATGTGGACTTTGTTGTGTCTCAGGTAGAAGGCCACTTGTTTAGCATGAAGATTTTTAAGACTCCAGACACTGTATCTTTTGATAGTCGGGCACCATCAGCTTTCTTCATCACGTTTGCTTATGTACCCGCTTTGTCTTCAGTGATCATGTCAGGAAGATGAGAAATCATGGAATGCCAGTTTAATAGAACGAAGTGTTCTTGCATTGAGGGAGTACTTGAGTGGAGGCCCAATGTCCATCTACGACCTTAATACTAGACCTATAAATATATGCACATAGATCATATGATCTATTATCATATATAAACATATTTACATATGTACATGCCTATATTTAGACCTCTATCAATGCCCTTTGCCTCCTAGATCTTTCCTCTATTTCCTCTTTCTTCAGTCGGGTGGGTTCTAAACCTCATCTCTTCATCTCTTTCTCCTTCTTCTAAGCGAGAGCTTCTTGTTTATCGAGGTAAACGCATACACAGCAAAACACCTGCTGTTTGAACATTTTTTTTTTTAGCATGGACAATTTCATAACTCAAACTTGCTGCCATTGCGTTGATTCCAGGTTACAGATGCCCTACAGGACAGGAGAGAGTCCTGGTGATATAGCTGCTGGCTGTGGTCCCAAAGATCAGCGGTTCAAAACCACTAGCTGCCCTCTGAGACACAGATGCAGCTTTCTCCTCCAGGTACAATCTCTGAAACGCATAGGGGCGGTTCTTCTCTGTCCTGTAGGATTGCTATGAGTCGGCACCAACTCCCTGCCGGCGAGTTTGTTTTATAGGATAGGAAAGTGGAGTTTTCGACTCCTGTAGAGAGAGTTACAGCCTTGGAAACTCACAATGGCAGTTCTCCTCCCCTCCCTCCCCCCAGCCACAATGAGTTGGCATGGACTCAATGACACTGAGCTTTTTTAGTTTTGCTTTTAAATCACACAGCACAGGGTAGAACTGCCCCCGTGAGTTTTTGAGAGGGTGGTGGCTTTGAACTGTTGACTTTGAGGTTAGAAGCCCAATGTATAACCACTGTGCTACCAGGCTTCCATGCGCAATTTAGTGACACTAGATACATGCGTCATGCTGTGCAGTCGCCATTACGGATCTTTTCAGGTATTTCCATTTAAAAAATCAACGAGTTTCATTTTTAAGCATAAAACGTTCCAATCACTTGAGCATTCATAAGTAAAAGAATATATTCGCCTTACATGTGTTTATCCGAACATCTTACTAATGCTGCAGTGTGTGCTCCATGGATTTTAAGTACAAGTTAAATAAACACACAAATTCACCGAAAGATCCACCCATCCACCCTCACAACAGCCCACTTGATGTTTACCCCCTACAGTAACCCTAGCTTTCTATTCTATTTTTGAAAAGAGGACACTTGTTAAGTCTTGCAAGGGAACAAGGGCAATCACAGAGATGTTTCATCTGGATGAGTGAGACCAGGAGCCTAAGGCTGTAATGGGGTCTGTGTTAGTCTGGGGAGACCAGAGAAACAGATTCATAGGCACACATATGTGTATAAGAAAAAGCTTTATATATATACAAGAGCAATTAAATATTGAGAAAACATCCCAGCCCAGTTCAGATCAAGTCCGTAAGTCCACTATTAACCCATAAGTCTGATACCAATCTGTAAAGTCCTCTTCGGACTTACTAAATACATGTCATGGCACCAAATGCAGGAAGTGGGTGGGTGGGAAGTCTTGTGGATCCAGTGGCAGTAGAGGCATCTCAGTCTGCGCTGCTGTGGGTCTCCACATGGCTCCTTCAGCACCAGGATTCTAGGGTAGCTTCATTTGTCTTGTCAGCAAGCATATCTCTTAGGGAATCAGTGCCTGCCCCCAGCGAGCTATTTATCTCCTTAACAGCTCCAAATGAGATCATTAAGCTGTGACCTGATTGACAGGCTAAACTCCACTCCTCCATTCTTGACACTCAAATTGACAACAGATTAGATAACTATCATAGACCACTCCTTGTCAATTTGACACTTTCACACAGCTCTTTAGCCATCTATAATTTTCAAGCAAACAGCAATAAAATCATGTCTGTACCTAAGAGGATAAAACTAAAATGCAAACAACTCAATATGTGCCACCCTCATTTGAACATAACATTATTCTTTTGTTATTGTTTTTATTTGTTGTTTTTTGGGCATCACGGCCTCTGGTGGTCATGGGGGCTACCCAGTGCCGCTCCTGAGAGCCGCCGCTGGATTTGAACCGCCACGCCTGCGGGCTGCAGTCCCGCACTCAACCACTTACGCCACCGGGGCTCAGCCCCATTTGAACATAACATTCTATAAGTGAACAATGCAATAGTCTATACTTATGCGAACACCTACAGCTATAATCCTATGAATATATTTCTCCACCTATGAAAGTTTGCAAGCCGGCCACTTCAGGCCTTTATCCTCCCAATTTTTGATAACTAACTTCTTTTTTTTTCCAATTATTTTATTTGGGGCTCTTACAGTGCTTATAACATTGAATACATCATTTGTATCAAATATATTTGTACACATATTGCCATATTAATTTCCAAATATTTTTCACTTGGGCCATTGGTATAAGCTCCTCCCCCATCCCCTTTTTTATTTTTTGTCTTTTTTTGTTTTTTTTTTGTCTTACCCCCCTTTTTTTATAATGAATCATTTTATTGGGGGGTTATCTAATTTCTATACTGCCCACTTACCTCAACCCAGTGAACCCAGTGGTCTGAGGAGACAGTCATATTCTTTGATGTAAAGAATCTTCATTCCAGTTGAAACCTTGTGAAGTCTGCTTCCATAAGCAAGGTCAAATCTGGACAGGTCACCCATAAAGACTGCAGCAATATGCACCAGCTCACAGGCTCAGATATCTTCTCTTCCTCTGGTTGAGTTCTGGTCAATGTGGGCTGCCTCACTGAGCCTCCCCAGGGTGTCCATTTGCTGCTTTGCCTTCAGACCATGCGCTCCATCACACATTCTCAATAGTTCTAGCCCCCTTGGGCTACGTCATGAACTCTAGACCAGTCAACCCACTCTCATTTTCTCCTCTAGTCCCTATGAACCAGGTCCACAGAGTCAGTGGCCAGACTCAACCCATCTCTTTATTGCTGTATTTCTCTCACTCCCACTCAACAAGTGGATCTAGGTGGTCACCTAGCAAGCCTCTTAGCCCGTCCACAGGCGTCCTTTAACATTCAGTCCTAGAGAGGAGTTTTCTTCATGGTTACAGATTCCTTCCAGCTTCTGACAAAAACCACTGCTTCAAAATTCAGATATCCAAAATGTCCCTTTTTCAGTCTGTCAACAGCCCCCTAGGCAAGTGTGTTAGTCTGGGTTGACTAGAGAAACAAATTCATAAACATGCACATGTGAATAAGAAAGAGGTTTATATACAAGAGGAAATGAATATTGAGAAAACATCCCAGTCCAGATCAAGTTCATATGCCTGATACCACTCTATAAAGTCCTCTTTAGACTCACAAAACATATGCAATTATGTCAAATGTTGAACAACCATAAGCCAGTGGGTAGAAAGTCTTTGGATCCAGTGGCACTGTGAGCATCTCAGCACTGGCAGGAGCCTCCACGTGGCTTCTCTAGGTCCAGGTTTCTAGCCATATCAGGGTAGCTCCATGTGGCTTCTCCTCAGAGACGTCTCGCAGGGAGACAGCCTTGTCAGTCAAGGGTCTCCAAGGGAGTGAGTGAGTGTCTCTTGCTTCCAAGAAGGAAGTACAGATTTCCCAGAATTCTCAGAGGAGAAGGCCAGGCCCACACAGAACTCTCGTTGGCTATCTCCAAATTGACAAGATAGACTCCACCCCTGTACTCTTAACCCTCAAATGGACACCGTATTAGGCGACTGCCCCAGCAAGTCTCTTTGAATGCAAATGTCCTGAGTATTCCAAAGTACTGGGTGGGGCTTATCCTTTCAAAGCCTTCTTTACAGACGTGTTCTAAGTCCATTTAAAGATCAAAAAAAATTTTAATATAGATTTTATTGGGAGCTCATATATTTAATATATCATTTAGTACATCATTTGTATTAAGCATATTTGTATACATGCTGCTACATTCATCTACATTATCTACTTGAACCCCTCCAGCACAAGCTATTCTTCCCCTCTTTCCTCTAGTTCTTTATTTTTTTAATTCCAATTTCCCATATTTCCCCTTCCCCCTTCTCCCCCTCCATGAACTTCTGATAACTTACAAATCGCCATTACCTCCTCATATCTTACACTGCATAATGTGTCACTTGACTCACCTCCCCCCCCCCCCACCCTGTTGTCCACACCCCAGAGAGGAGGTCACATGCAGATCCGGGAAATTTGTTCCCCCTTTCTACTCCACCATCCTTCTACCACTCCCCACTTGTCTCAAGGGATTATCTATCTTAAAATCCACGTATTTGACTCCAATGTGTATCCCCTGGTCTAGCCAAATCTGTCTGGCAGAATTGGGATAATTTTAATGGCTTAATGTAAGTGGGTTTACAAGTTCTCTATTTTCATACTCCAAATAATCATCACTATTAATCACTATATTAATGACAAAAGCAGAAGAAATCAGTATAAACAAAGTAGAATCAGATTCTTAAAATTCAATTCTTGGGCTGAGTCTCGGTGACGTAGTGGTTGTGCGGCCCACTGGGATGGAGGTCCAATCCCAGCAGCGGCTCCACAGGAGCAGGGGTTGGGCCTCCTACCCCCATCACCAGAAGGCAGTGATGCCTGCGGCCCCCAAAACCAGAAAAACAAAGCAAAACAAAACCCAATTCTTAATGCTATCAGGTATAATCCTCATCTAACTTATCTTAATCCTATCTAAGTAATTTTATTGATGCAAAATATGGGAGTAAGCCTCTACTGAATCAAGCTAGCGCCAGGCTTCAGCAGCATGGTTTCTGAGAAATTCAAGGGGTGATTTCTACTTCTGATTTCAAAATATATATTAACAGCATTCATTTTCATCATTTCACACGGGAATACGCAAAGATGACAACCAATGAAAAGAATCAAGACTTTAACTTTCTGCTTCTTTTCAGAAAACACCCCAGTATGCATGTATATATTTGATCTCTGGCTAGAAAGAAGAAAAACTACCATGAGGCAGGGATCAAGCAAGAATCCACTTTCCATCTTTATGATTTCTTTCTTTTGTACCCCATTCCCAAGGAAGCGCAATGTGTTAGTCTGTGTAGACTAGAGGAACAAATGCATAGGCACACATATGTGTATAAGAAAGAGCTTCATATCTAAGAGTAATTGAATATTGAGAAAACATCCCAGCCCAGTTCATATCAAGTCCCAAGAGTCCAACATTAACTCATATGTCTGATACCAATCTACAAAGTCCCCTTCAGACTCACAAAGCACATGCAATGACGCCAAATGCAGGAAGATCACAGGCTAGTGGGTGGGAAGTCTTGTGGATCCAGCGGTGGTAGAGGCATCTCAGCGTTGACGTGGGTCTCTATGTGGTCCTTCAGCTGCAGGTTCTAGGGTAGCTCCATGTGTCTTGTCAGCAGGAAGTCTGTGTGTCCTGCCTTCAGTGAGCGATTTCTCTCCTTAGTGTCTCCAAATGAGGTCATCAAGCTGTGACCTGACTGATAGGCTGAACTCCACTTCTTTACTCTTAATACTCAAATTGACAATGGGTTATGTAACTACCACAGGGTCCCAGGGGTTGCTGAGACAGAGTTTTAAAAAGAACACCGAGGCCGAGGGGAAAGGTCACCAAAACATGGTTGGCAGGAGATCAAGACATTGTAGTTGGTTCGTGTTTTGTTTTTAAATCATTTTATTGGGGGCTCATCCAACTCTTTTTTTCCTTTCTTTTTTTCTCTTTCCCATTTTCCTTTCTTTTTTTCCCCTCGTCTCCCTACCCTGGTGGGAGTAGGAAGTCCAACCTTGCTCCTGGAGAGCTGCTGCTGGATTTGAACCGTCAACCCTGTGGGCGGAAGTCCCGCACACCACCACTGCTCAGCCTGGGCTCGTCCAACTCTTATCACAATCCAAAGACCCAACCTTTTGTACATCTGTTGCCATCGCCATTCTGAAAACATTTTCTTTCTACTTGAGCCCTTGGTATCAGCTCCTCATTTCCCCCTTCCCTCCCTCCCTCCTCTCTCCCTCCCTCCCTCCCCCACTTCTTTGCCATAGAGCCGATGCAAACTCATCGTAATCCCCTAAGACAGACGTGCACCTATGGGTCTGAGCCTCAGCTGTTCACAGGAGTAGAAAGCCTTATCTTCCTCAGGAGAAGGAGCTGGCCATTTCAAACCACTGACCTAGCATCTAGCAGTCCAGTGCTGAAGCACGACGCCACCGCGGGTTTCCTAGGGGGAGGATGGGGCAACTGAAAGTCACCAGCCCTGAGTCAATGCTGCCCAAGAGTCCAGGGTAGGATCCACTCGCCCCCCGCCCCCCCGGCGGAGTAGAAAGCCTGGTCTTCCTCCCTAGGAGAGACGTGTGGTTTGAACTGCTGACTTCTGCTTGGCAGCCCAACTCCCAACAGCTATGCCTCCGGGGCAAGGATGAAAGACACACATCCTGCCCTGAGAGGTATGTGGCCCAGGCCTGGGAAGCCAAAGCCTCCCATTTTGACCTTCTGGGTTCATCAAGATGTCCATGATCTTGCAGCAGTCATCTTTGACGCGCCCTCAGATGGTTGGGGCTCGTCCGGTCTTAGCGTGCCCAGAGCGTCGTGCCATCGCTCTTTCTTCTCATAAAACGGAGACTCACGTTGGTGTCCAAGCTGTCCTTTGAGCTTCAGTGGAAGTTGGGAACTGGACAAAGAATTGCTGCCACCTCCTGTTCCTGGTTGGCTGCAGGAGCATTCGTGGCGCTGGAATACCAACGTGGGTGGGGACATGGAATGCGGGCCAACACGGAATATGCAAGCTAGGAAACCAGCACTCTGTAATTTATTGAGGGTTCATCCCGGACCGTGGGCAGGGCAGGGAGAGGGAAAATGAGGAGCTGAGATCAAGGGCTCACGTAGAAAGAGAAGGCTTCAAAAATGATCAAGGCCACATGCGTACCGATGTGCTTGACACGATGGATGGATGGTGAGAAGAGGTGTAAGAGACACCCCCCTCCCTAAAAGTTTTTAATAATAAAAAAGAAAGAGAAAGGGATTTTCCCACCAGCGTTTCAAAGGCCTCTCGTCTGTGGTGGTGACAACCGGAACCCGTCGAACTTCAGGGAGATAAATCAGTTCTCTGGAGGTGAAGGCAGATGTACCCCCCTCTCTGAACTTCTTAGCAAGTCTGACCCAGCCCCCATACCCCCTCCCTGGGCACTCCCTGCTTCCCTGTGGGGCCCAGCTGCTCGCGGCCGTGGGCACACAGATCCCACAGTCCATACTACGTGGCTTATGAAGGGCATCTCAGAGGCCCTGGTGGTGTCCTGGGTGATGAGTTGGGCTGCTGGCGGTGAGCTCAGCTGTTCAAACCCACCAGTCTCTCAGAGGGCACGTGATGAGGCAGCCTGCGTCCAGGAGGATGTACAGATGGGAAACGCTAGGGGGACACTTCGACCCCGTCCTTGAGGGTCACTCTGGGTTGGAATAGACTCAGGAGTACAGGGCCTTTCCCTTTTCCTTTTTCAAACAATAAAACTTGGAACCGCCTGAGGAAGCCCAAAGGCTGAGGCCCTCTTCTTCAAGGCAGACCAGCTCTCAGCTTTACACAGTCCTGCAGGGCTCCCCGCAGCCCCTTCCTCAAGACAGGCTCCCTGCTGTTTCTGGCTCCCCGTTCATCCTCCTGCCCCTTGCAGGCCTGGTGGTCGTCTTGACAAAGTTTTTTAAGGACATGCCTCACCTCCTCTCCCTCTGCTTCCTCCTTCCTGCTGCTGCTCTCCTCTTTCTTCTTCTTCTTCTTCCTCCTCTTCCTCCTTCTTTCTCCTCCTGCCTCCTCCTCCTTTTTCCTTCTCCCCCTTTCTGTCCTCCTCCTCTTTCCTTCTCCCCCTTCTGTCCTCCTCCTCTTCCCTCCTCCTCTTCCTCTTCTCTCCTCCTCCTCTTCTTCTGTCCTCCTCCTTCCCCTCTTCCTTCCTCCTCCTCTTCCCTCCTCCTCCTCTTCCCTCCTCCTCCTTTTCCCTCCTCCTCCTCTTTCCTTCTCCCCCCTTCTGTCCTCCTCCTCTTCCTGTTCTCTCTTCCTCCTCTTCTGTCCTCCCCCTTCCCCTCTTCCCTCCTCCTCCCCCTCTTCCCTCCTCCTTCTCTCCCTCCTCCTCCTTCTCTCTCTCTCTCTTTCTCATCCCTCCCTATCAATTGAAGGCACACTCCCTCCCCAGCAGGGAGGTCACAAGCCGACCAATCCCTTCTCTTGGTAGGTTAGTGCTGTAGGCCAGGTGGACTGGAGAAACGAATCCAGTGGCACTCGTATATGTGTAAGAAAGAGCTTTGTTTCAAGAAGTAATTGCATATCAGGAAAGCAGCCCAGCCCAGCCCAGTCCCACTCAAGGGCCTACGTCCAATCCTAGTCTGAAAACCCCTCTTCAGACTCACAGAGCCAGAAGCAATGATGCAGAATGCAGGGATAGCATAGGCTGGGAGGTGCAACGTTCCATGAATCTAATGGTCATGGACACATCTCCATCTCCAGGGCTCCGGCAGCTCCCAGCATGATTTGCCAGCTGGAAGGTGAAGGCAGAGAGGGGGTGGGGGAGGTTCCCAGGGCTCACCTGATGGAAAGGCCAAACCCACAAGGCAGTCCCTGATTCAAAGACTGGACTCCACCCTTACACTCTTATATCTCAAGTTGACATGAAATGTTGTAACTGCCACTGCTAGGTTACAGATATTTGATTTGCATACTACCCAATGCTCATTTGCATAGTCTACAGCAGCAGTTCTCAACCTGGTGTGTCAAGATCCCTTTGAGGGTTGGAGAACCCTTTTACAGAGGTCACCTGATTGATAACAGTAGCAAAATTATAATTATGAAGTAGCCACGTTCCTCCCAGAACCAAAGTCAGTGAAGGAAAGCCAAGGTTAGGTTACCCAGATAAAGTCGGTCGACCTGGACAAGGCTAATAGACGCTGAGGCAGTCACATCTGTCTGCCGTGGAGTGGCTGCTGGCTTTGAACTACTGACTTTCTGGTTAGCAGATGAGAACAGAGCCACTGTGCCACCGGGGGCTCCTTCCCCACAGGCCAGAAGTCCTCATTCTAGGATTTCTCTGTCAGCTTTGCGGGGGAAGGTCTCTTCCGATCTGCTTTCCCCCCCTGCGTGATGTCCATGTGCTTGGGCATCTCTCTTCGCCCACCTCTGCCAGATCCTTCAGTCTCTTGGAAGAGATTGACTTCAGACTCAAGACCCCAAGGAAAGGGGACTTCAGAACTCTTCGTGGTGCTCCTGCAGAACTTGTACCTGGATCAAGAGACAGCTGTGGGAACAGCACCAGGAAATATGGAATGGTAAAAATCAGGAAAAGTGTGCAAGCAAATCACCAGAGAAGCTGGGCTCGTCGTAGGATGGGAGGAGGGCTATGAGCCACCTGTGATATGCAGATGACACCCTCCTGCTTGTTGAATGTGAGGGTGACTTGATGCACTTACTGATGAAGACCAAGGATTGTAGGACCAAGGTGCCCTTGATCCAAGTCCCGGGATTTTCCATCACCTCCTATGCATTGTGAAAGCTGAACATTGAATATAGAAGACTAAAGAAAAATTGATGCACGGATCGTGGTGCTGAAGAAGAATATAAAAAATTCCACGACGGCTAAAAGGACAAACCAATCTGTCTTTGAAGAAATATGAATACCGTGTTCCTTGGAGGCCAGAAGGGTGAGATTTCCTCTTAGACACTTTGGATTGTGTGGCAGTTACATAATTTCCTGTCAACTGGCGAAGGGGTAGAGTCTAACCTCTCAATCAGGTCACAGCTTGATGGCCTCACTTGGTGGCACTGCAGATATTAATAGCTCACTGGAGGACAGATAGCATCCTCTCCCCGTGAGACTTTCCTGTTGACAAGCCACATGGAGTTAGGCGGATGGAGCCAGAACCCTGGAGCTGGAGGAGCCCCGTGGAGACCCACGCCAGTGCAGAGAGGCTTCCACTGCCACGGGATCCACAAGACTTCCCACCCACTGGCCTGTGACCTTCCTGCACTCAGCATCATTGCATGTGTTGCATGAGCCTGAAGAGGAATTTGCAGATGGATATCGGACATCTGGGCTAACATCGGACTTATGGACTCGATCTGGTCTGAGCTGGGATGTTTTCTCAATATACAATTACTCTTTTATATGCAGCTCTTATTTGCACACATAGATCGCAACCCTATCGGACAGGTAGATAGGCCCCTGTGGGTTTCTAGTACAATACCACTGCAGAGCAGCAGTTCTCAACCTGTGGGTCACGACCTCTTTGGGGGTCGAACGACCCTTTCACGGGGGTTGCCCGATTCATAACAGCAGCAAAAATGACCGTGACGAAGTAGGAAAGAAAAGAATTTTATGGTTGGGGCTCACCACAACACGAGAAACTGTATTGGAGGGTCGCGGCATTAGGAAGGTTGAGATCCGCTTCGGTAGGAAGTCTCATTTTCTCCTTCAGAGCAGGCCAGTGGTTTTGAACTTCTGGCCTTGCCATTAGCAAATCGGTTCATAAGCACTACACCACCAGGGCTCCCTAGAAAAACAATACACACACACATCCACCAGGGGATTCAAGACACACCAGCTCTGAACAAACACACACAGACCAGGTTGGGCTCAGACACCCAGGCACTCACACGCAGACTCGCAGTGGAACTAGGTGGCATTTCCCAACAAACAGAGGTGTTTTCTGGAGTTACCAGTTTCAGAGTCAAGGTCAGGAGACTGGCATGTAGATTTCTGACAGGCGCAAAGGGACAACTCTTTGGGGACCTTGAACCTGCGGAAGTGGTGGCTGGCTGCCCCCTTCATTACTAAGAGTGTATTTCTAGTTACTAAAGGGTCTGCTCTTGGCCAGCAGGTGGCCTCAGAGGGAGAAGCTTGCCTGTGGAAAATTCATCTCTGGACAGAGATTTCTTGAGTACCCGCCCTATGTCATGGCCAACGGGAAGGGATTAAATAGAGATGTGGACAAGACAGGTGGGTGCTGATCTCATGTGAAGACATGACTAAGTCAAGGAGCAGAGAAACAATCCCCTCCATCACCAGGGCAGGGCCAGAGTTGGCCACGAAGGGGTGGCCGTGAGCTGCCCATCCCTGGTTGGTCAGCACATCCCATAGAGGACAATACCAAAACAAGATGACGTGCTCACTAGCCAGGCTAGTCCACAATATGACCCCCAAAGTGAGTGAAACCAAGAGAGGGAGGGGTCAGAGCGTGACAAGGAGGGAAGAGGACCCATGACACACATGACTGCTGTTGCTAGGGGACTCTGCTGCAGAGCAAGACACTGTCTGGTCCGACCGACACCATCCTCACACCTGTCCTTATGCCTGAGCCCATTGTAGCAGCCACTGGGCCAGGTCATCTCCTCGAGTGCCTCTTCCTTTTGCAATGACCTTTTGCTTTACCAAGCTTAATGTCCTTCTCCAGAGACTTTCCCCGCCTGTGGTAGTTGCGTAACCTGCTGTCAATGTGAGACTTGAGAGTGAAGGGGTGGAGTTTAGCCTGCCAATCAGGTTGCAACTTGAAGACCTCATTGTGAGGTCCTCAGGAGATAAATCGCTCGCTGACACGACCCACGGCACTGTGCCAGAGTCCTGGAGCTGAAGGAGCCATGTGGAGACCCCTGTCAGCGCTGAGATGCCTCTCCTGCCACTGGATCCACCAGACTTCCCACCCACTAGCCTGTGATCTTCCCGCATTTGGCATCATCACATGCATTTTAGAAGTCTGAAGAGGATTTTACAGATTGGTAGCAGACCTAAGGACTAATATGGGACTTATGGACTTGATCTGGATGGGCCTGGTATGTTTTCCATAGTATTCCATTGCTCTTGTATATAAAATTCTCTCTCATACACACACAAGAGTCTCCCTGGATTTGTTTCTCTAGTAAACCCAGACTAACACCCTCCTTGATAACATAGTCAAGGCATGGAAGACGAGGTCTCCCCAGGGTTCAGAAGGAGCATATTGGCTGCACTTCTTCGAAGACAAATTACCTGTTGCTCCTTTGCAGTCCCTGGTACTTTCCATCTCCCTCGTCAGCATCATGATTCAAATGCACCCATTCGTCTTCAGTCTTTCATACTCAGCGCCCGACTTCCACCTGCATGGGAAGCAACTGAAAACGCCATGACCTGGACCAGGCACCCCCTCGTCTTTGTGTTAGTCTGGGTAGACTGGAGAAACACACTCATCAACGTGTATCTAAGAGAGTTTTATACAAAGGGTAATTTTGCATGAAGAAAACATCCCAGTCCAGTCCAGATCATGCCCATAAGTCTGATATCAGCCCATATGTCTGATACCGATCTATAAAACCCTCTTCAGACGCAGGAAACACATGCCATGACGCCAAATGCAGACTGATTGCAAGTCTTTGTGTAAAGTCTCTGGATCCAGTGGGGGTGTGAACATCTCAGCGCTGGACGGAGGCTTCCCGTGGTTTCTCTAGGTCCAGGTTTCTGTCTGCATCAGGGCAGGTCCATGTGGCTTCTCAGGGATGTCTGGCAGAGAGTCAGCCTTGTCAGTCGAGTCTCTCAGGCAGCGAGTGTTGTCAGTAGAAAATCTCCAAGGAACTGAAGCTTGAGAGAGTGTCTCCAGCATCCAAGGAGGAAATACCGCTGGATTTCCCAGAATTCTCAGGAGAAGACCATGCCCACACAGAGGTCTCATTGGCTATGATCTGATTGACAGGCTAGACTCCACCCCTACCCTTTTTCCCCCCAATTATTTTACTGGGGGCTCTTACAGCTCTTATAGCTTTCAATACATCATTTGTATCAAGCATATTTGTACACACATTGCCCTATTTATTTAAAAATATTTTCTACTTGAGCCCTTGGTATATGCTCCTTCTTCTCCCTCACCTCTCTTTTTAAAGAATCATTTTATTGCTCCCTACACTCTTTTATTTTTTTTGGGGGGGAGGCATCACTGCCTCTGATGGTTGTGGGCACTACCCAGTGCCGCTTCTGAGAGCCGCCGCTGGATTTGAACCTCCAAGCCCGTGGGCCGCAGTCCCGCACTCAACCACTTACGCCACCGGGGCTCCACCGCTCCCTACACTCTTAATCCCCAAACTGACACCAGGTTAGGTGACTGGCAGAGTCCTCAAAGTGACATCCTTGCTTTTCAACACTGTAAGGACATCTTGTGCAGCAGACATGCCCGAGGCAATATGTCATTTGATTTCTTGACTCCTGCTTCCACGAACATTGATTGTGAATCAAAATAAAATGAAATACTCCACAGCGTCAATCTTTTCTCCATTTATCATGATGTTTTCTCCATTCATCTCTGTTCGGTTATGAGGGTTTTTATTTTCTTTATAGCGCGGTGTCATTCACACCGAGGGCTGCAACCCTCGATCTTCATCAGCACTGCTTCAAGTCCTCTTCCCTTTCACCAAGCAAGGCTGTGTCATCTGCAGATCACTGGTTGTTAGTCAATAAGCCTTCCTCCGTTCCTGAGGCCATATTCTTTTTATTTTTTCACATTCATCTTTCTACGGTTCAGCTTCTCTGGTTATTGGTTCAGCACACAGATTGAATATCTATGGGGAAAGGACGCAGGCATGACTCACCCCTTTACTGATTTTAGACCATGCAGTAGTCCCTGGTGTACAGGTTCTGCAGGAACACCATGAAGTGTTCTGGAATTCCCATTCTTCTCAATGACTTTCATAGATGGTCATGATCCGCACAGTCAAATACCTTTGCACAATCAATAAAACACAGGCAAGCATCTTTCTGGTATTCTCTGCTTTCAGCCAAGATCCATCTGACACTTCCTCTTCTGAATCCGGCCTGAACCTCTGACAGCTTCCTGCCAATGGATGGCTGCCGCCTTTGCTGGGTGATCCTTCAGCAACATTTTACTTGCATCTGATTTTCGAGATATTCTTTTATAACCTGAGCATTCTGTTGGGTCGGCTTTCTTTGGGATGGGCACAATCTGTTTCTCTTCCAGTCAGTTGGTTAATACCTGTCGATCAAATTCCTTGGCATCCATGTGTGAGTGCTTCCAGCATTCCGCCTTTTGTTTCCATGAAGATATGGTCTGCTGAGCAACAAGGAAACCACATTTCCATCAAAGCCATTCCTGTGTATGTAAAGCAACCATCTCAGAAGCAGAGAGAGGGACTTCCCAGGAAGTCAAGGCATCACGTAGCTGAGGACCAGAGAGAGAGGCTTGGTTGCTGGCTGAGAATAGACAGTGCTGTAAGTCAATAACTGTATCCTTACTGTTGCTTGATCCTGACTTGTGGTAACCTGTTGTGGCAGTGACATAATCTGCCAACTTCAAAGAGATGGAGTCTAGCCTGTCAATCAGGTCATAGCC
>PVJH01029846.1:0-25472 GCA_004026705.1 Nesogale talazaci | reverse complement strand
CAGGGCATGAACTCCCTGGGGTCATATCCTCCCAAGAGACTCCCAGTCTTCCCCTAAAACAGAAGTGGGGGGTATTTGGCCCACACGTGGTAAGCTGGAAACCCCAAACCAAACTTCTGGCCATCGAGTTAATCCTGACCCATAGTGACCCGAAAAAACAGGTCAAGCTTGCCCCCTCTGAGTTTCTGAGATGAATTCCTTATGGGAGTAGAAACCCTTGTCTTTCTCCCTCAGAAGGGCTGGTGGATAGCAGCCCAGTGCATCCATCCCCACGATGCCACCTGGGCTCATTCTAGGGCCCAAGACATCAACAACACCAGCTAACGTCACCCGTGTCACCCGAGAGAAGCAGTTCTAGCCATCACAATGAGGGTGACTCCATACGTGTGTGGCCAGTACAGCCCCCCATATGAAGCAGCAAACCCTGAATGACCCTTAGAGACCAAGATGGCAAAACTTCACCTCGTGTCCTATGGACATGCTATCCAGAGAGACAGGGCCCCGGAGAAGGACCGCATGTTTGGTTGAAAAGAGGGGGCATGAAGGGGAAGGAAGGGTCTTGCAGAGCAAGACAGACACAGAGGCTGCAACCATGGACTCAGACGGATGAACCACTGGGAGGCTGGAGCAGGACTGCGGAGTAGTTCTTTCTGTCACTAGAGTCAGCACCAGCTAGACAGCTTTTAATAACAGCAGCAACACTGCTGCTCTAAAGGGACAGTTAGTTATCTCTTGCTCCCATCCCAAGGCCTCAGGTGTTTCTATCCCCTGGGCCACCTATAAATGGTCAGAACCCCTACGTAGAGATGACCACGGGTCCAACAACCAGTTCCTCTGCTCTCAGTGGCATCAGAGTCTACACAAAGGTCAGCAGTGCCCACAGGGTGACCCCAAGCCATGAAGGTTGGTGTTCCAGGGGAAAATGCTTGTGGGGTTGACAGTCTCACTGAGCAGCTCCCCAGTCCCCCGAATACCAGCTGACCCAACCATGCTCCCATCAAGCTTGTTAGCAGGGCAGGCCTGTGATGGGTAAGCCTTCTGGGCTCCAGCCTGCACAGAAGGCCACAGTTGGGCTGGGAAGGGGCGCCGCCTCCCTGCCAGCAGGAGGCTCAGTGGGCAGCATCCAGATCAGTTCAAGGAGCTGCCGGTCCACCTGGACCTTTTTGGACAAGTAGTATTCTGAACTCCCTATCCATATTCCCTCTAAGGTACGCCCCTCCCAACTGGCCCCTCCGACTGATCCATAGATAGGACCTCGGACACTGCTTCCATCCCACGCAGTGTCCACATGCTGAGCTCTGACATTCAATTATCGCCAATGACTCGGGGGGTGGGGGGGGGGCGGGCAGGATATTTCACTAAGTGTGAAGGACACCAATGGCTCTTTCAATCTATCAATTTAGATCCCCCAGGGGGAGTTGCTGATACAAAAAGAGAACGACTTGCTACAGGTTTTAGGAACAAACTGGTGGCCTCCTTCCATACTTTGGTACACCGTGGAGGTAAGAGAAAGGCATCCACTATCCACACCCTCCAGGTTTGCACCCCACTTCTGGCCGGGCTATCACCATGCCAAGCTGGACCATGGCACCATCTGCCCAGTGCAGATACGACACAGAGGAGCTGATAGCGTTCCTGGAGCAAGTTTTTAGCACCTAGTTGCTTCCTGAAAGGTTACAGGTTCAGGTCCCCTCAGAGGTACCTAGGAAGAAAGGCCTGGTGATCTACTCCTGGAAACTTAGCCATTGAGAGACCTGCCGAGCCCAGCCCTCTTCTGACCCATACCAGTCCCTTCAGGGACATCACCAGGCAGAGCTGAGTGTACATATGCACAGCGCGGTGTTCTCAGGGCATCTATACTAGGGGATGGCGGTGTTATACAGAGGAGGCCCAGGAGTATCTGAGAGACACATGATCTAGGGAAGAGGCCCAGGAAGGAACATCCACATGCCAGGACAAGCCCTGGACACGCACACAGTCGTGTGTCCGCATTCCTGACCTCTGCTGTGAGCATGTCCTTGAGCACCTGAGTCAGTCCATCAGATGAGCATTCCAGACTGGCCCCACTCTCAAGGCGTGGGGCTGGCCAATGGGGCTCTCCCAGTCCTCCAGCAGCCTTCAGAGGAGGGGCCATGACCAGATGCAGGGGCGGGGGGCGGGAGGTGGCCCCTGTCACTACCCACGTCACCAGGAGTCTGTGGAATGTGCCAGATGGCTGCTGGGCCTGGGCTACAGAAGGCTTTGTGCCACTAGCTAGCGCACCCCCCCCCCCCACCTTGAGTCTGCCCCCGGCTCCCCATGCTGCGGGTCACATGCTGCTCTGGCCGGGGATGTGTGTCATCTGGTAGCCGTTGGCTTGCACCCTGCTGCAGAGCCTCCACATACCACAGCGGCAGTGAGTGGGGGAGGCGGGGGGCAGGGAAAGGTCACGCCACTGACACCTCCCAGCCTCCCAGCTGTCACTGCCTGCCCATGCTGTGCAGGAGGGTGCCCAGAGTGACCAGGACAGAGCCTTGGTCCCACAAGCAGACAGGAACCCTGACAATAGAGCACTTCTAGGGAGTATCACATTATACCCTGCACGTAGCCCAGAAAGGTCCATACGAATCAACATATTGAACTGCAGATACCTAGCCTCTCAGAAATGCAGACCTCCTGTGTGTGTGTATCCACAATGTGTGCATGCGTGTGTATGCATGATCCCGTGTGTGCTCTGTATGTTTAGGCACCTATGTGTATGATGCCTTATTTTATTGTGTGTGCACTTCTGCACATGCATGTGTTAAGGCATACATGCATGTGCACACTATGGTGTGCATCTTTGTGTGTGCAAGTTTGCATCTATGTGTGCCCACAAGGATATGCGGTGCTTGTGTACATGCTTGTGTCTACTGATGTGTGTTTCTGTGAGCGTAAATCTGTGCATGTGTGCGTGCATGTATGTGCACACGTCTGCTGTGTTGATACATTGTATGTATGTACAAGTACTTGTATACGCATGTGTATGTGTGTGGTGTGCTGCCATGGGTTTGTCTATGCATACAAATATGACTATGGAGTGCAGGAGTGTGCAGGTGTGCTGTGCTTGTGCACAGTGTATGTATGCATTTGTCTGTGTGTGCACGTGCACATCTGGGCACCGTGTGTGCACACCACAGCTCTTTCAGGGGCCACAGGCCAGGGCCCTCTTACATGGTGGATGACGTTGCTGCCTGGTGCTTGCCTCCTGAACTGAGCGCAGAGGCAGTGTCAGCAGAAAAACCAAGCACACACCCTTCCTCTGTGACATCATGGACTACGTCCCCGTCTCCCCACCCCCACCCCCACCCCCACCTACCCCCCGACGGGGCACCATGAGAAGAAAGCTGAAGACCAGAGAGCACACACAAAACAAGCGACTCACTGCCACTGACTGACAGCAACCCCAAAAGAACAGGGTAGAACTCCCTGCCACTGTGAGTTTCCGGGGCCGTCACTATGATGAAAGTAGAGAACCTCTTCTTTCTCCCAGGGAGCGGCTCATGGTCTTAAACTGCTGACTTTTTGATTAGCAAATCAACCATTAACCCCTGTTTTTAACTTAGAATACTCACCATAAAATATACCAGAGGAAGGGCGGGGGGGGTGGTGGGAAATGAAGAGGAAACGGAGGAGGAAGAGGGGAGAAGAAAGGAAGGAGAGAAGGGGAAGAAGAAGGAGGGGGAAGAAAGGGAGAGAGGAGAAGGATAGAGAAGGAGAGAATGGGGGGATGGAAAGAACCCTGAGGCCCCCACACCCACTACTGCCACTCCCTTCCACTGTTGAGAACAGGAATAAAGGCACCCCCACCCCCCACCTGGGAAACCCTGGCAGAGTTCATTCCCTGGGGGCAGGTGCACAGCCCAGGTGTGCTCCCAGCAGGCAGAGGAACCGCACATTCCTCCCACTCCATCCTTCAGCGGAAGCCCCAGTGCCAGCAAAGACAGGAAAGGCCAGGAGGGAGGAGGCTGAAGGCCTGAAGCTTGGGGTGGTCCATGGCAAACCACCACCACCCCCACCCACGTGGAGCAACACGCAGGAACAAAGATGAGTGTCTGTCCTCAGGGAGGGGGTACTCAGAGAGTCCCCATCGTGGGCTCTTGCTGCCTTCCAGGGATGGGACTGTCACACTGGGATGGGGACTGAAGGGCAGGGCAGACAGATGAGCTGAGAGCTGAGTCTTCTCCCTAGAGAGCCTGGAGATCACAGGACTTGCTCAGAAGAGTGCATGAGCACACACACACACACACACACACACACACACACATCAACAAAATTCACAAGAACACACTGGGCCACCCCACCTGGCCAGTTCTGCAAACTGAATGCTTACGGTGCCTCAGGCTCAGCAAAGAGGGCCCTGACGCTGAGGGCCAGGCCACGCAGGAATGGACGCACCGCTGCTGACAAGGGCAAGTAGGTTGCTGTCTAGGTTCCACACCTCAAGCAGGCCCAGTCTCCAAATCCAGCTCACAGGGGGGGACCCCCCCCCCACGCAAACAACACCTTGTACTCACCCCAGCCTGACCCCACAAGTAACTCTTCACAAAAGTTAGTATCACCTCTCGTTCCCTAGTATGAAGCCTGAGGTTGCTTCTCTAAGGAATTGCCTCCAAGGCCCTGCCTCCTTCTCTCTGGACAAGACGGAAGGCTCTGGAGGGGCCCATGGCCACCAGCATCTGCCCACCGTGTTACAGCTGCTCCGGGTGTGAGTGTGAGCAGACGAGCATGTGTGTGGGCGTGCTCATGTCGGTCCCTGTGCAGGTTACTGTGTGTGAGCAAAACATGTGGGTGTGTGTCTGGACGTGTGTGAGCAAGACACGCATGTGTGTTTGTGTGAGTAGTGTATTGTTACTGTGTGTGAGTGTGAATGCGGCTGAACAGAATGCGGCCTGTGAGTGTGGGCATACATGAGCAAATGTGTGTCTATGTGACCAAATGTGTGTGTGTCCATGTGTGAGTATGTGTGATGGTGTGTGTGTCCATGTGAGCAAATGTGTGTGTATCTATGTGAGAAAGTGTTTTTGTGTCCCTGTGTAAGTGTGTCTGTCTATGTGAGTAAATGTGTGTGTGTGTATATATATATATGAGTAAATGGTATGCAAACAAATGAATGTGTGTAAGGGTGAGGGGGGATATGTGTATGTGAGTGCACGTATATGGACACGATTATATTTGCAGACCAAGGTCCTAGGACGATGGTAGAGAACCTTAGCTCTGAAGGTTGCAGGAAGATCTCTGAAGGGACAGTCAATGACCAGAATGTAGAGAAAGGAGAAGACAGCCTTCTAGACAAGTGTCCCCAGAAGTCCCAATAGCAGTGCTAAACAGAAGCCCCTGTCCTTTGGTTCTTGGTCTTGGTGGACCCTGACCAGAAGAACGTCTTTGTGCAGACTGCCTGGCTTTCACCAATGAAGAGACACCCGCCATCTGTGACTCAGATTATGCAGCAAGACACATGTCCCACATGCCAATAAAGCCTGTTGTACTTACATGTGGAACTGATTCATGGTCGAAAAGAGCATGTGACCATCTCTGCTAAAGCATAGTCTTATTGGACAGGCAAAAAGACACTGCGCTTTATTTTGCTGGGTTATTGTTCCGTCATTGAGTCGGTTCTGATTGACAGCAACAGAACAAAAGACAACCTGGTCCCCATCCTCCTCACATGGTTCTTCTGTCTGAGGCCATTGTGGCAGCCACTGGACGAGGGCCTGCCCTCTTTTTCATTGCCCCTCTGCTTTCTCAAGCATGGCATCCTTCTGCAGGAACTGGTTTCTCCTGATCTTGTGTCCAAAGTACCAGAAACAAAGTCTTACCATCCTTGCCTCGAAGGAACTTTCTGGCCGTACTTCTTCCAAGACAGACTGTTCTTTCGGCAGCACATGATACTTTCCATGGTCTTCACCAACACCACAGTTCAAATGTGTCCACTCTTCTTTGTCCTTCCTTATTCAGTGTTCAACTCTCACATGCAGATGAGGTGTCTGAAAGCACCATAGATGGGGATGATGTTTCTCCACAGAGTGCCTTGATACAATTAGTGACGGTTGAAAGCAACGTTTTAGAAGGAAGTCTTCTGTGATAAGTGGATGTCTGCAGACACGTTCTGTCAGGAACACACCTGTCTTCATCTCTTTCCAAACCAAACTCACTGCCATGGAGTCAATTCCGACTCTGGCAAGCCTAGCGGACAGAGGAGAACTTTCTCTGTCAATTCCTGCGACCGTTAACTCTTTGCAGGAAAGCTACATCTTTCTCCTGAGAAGCAGCTGTTATTTCAAACTGCTGACCTTGCAGTGAGAAGCCAGGATGTAAGTGCTAGACCATCAATGCTCCTTCTTAATCCCATTAGAGTGCCTTAATATAATTTTTCCCTTAGTTTTTTTTTTTTTTTAAGTTCTATCAAAACAGTGGCTTCCGGAGGGAGTCTATGGGGCCAGTTAAATTCAGCTCAGAAAGTTATGGGATCTATTGGCTGGAAGGTGGAATTTTGAGGGGGTCATCTTGGTAGATCTTCTCAAAGGACACAAGATAACCACAATAATTTAAGAGCAAGAAGATTTAAGAACGTTGAAAGCTACCTACTTTGGTGGGAAAAGGCAGGAGAGCTGCATTCAGGAGTTTTCTTTCCGTCGAGACAAGGAACCTGCTCACTCTTCTAGTGGAGCATAGACTGTCCACGTCCTATGAGAATTGATTGGGAAAGCACACTCAAGACACCCTCTAGGCCAGCTCTTGCCCTGTGAGACTTCTTCTCCCCCAACACCCAAAGACCACTTAAAAGGAACACACTTTGAGTCCCTCTGGCCTTACTAAGTTGATACTTTGATGTGCTATAAACCCAAGAGTGCAGAAGTCTTTGGGGGAAGAGCTAGAGAAATGAAAAGCCCATTTTTCAGAAATATGCAGGCCTAGATGGAGGATATATTAAGAACAATAGCTTCACATTTCAACATTTTTGGCTAACAAAGATTTCTAGAATCCTATAGCAACACTTCTAAAAATGTTTAAACCATTTTATTGACATACAATTCAGATAGCACACAATTCAAAGCCTTACACACATTTAAAAAGTTGTGCAGACCCGTGCTCGTCCCAGTTCCCGCGCGGTGGGAGTGGCACGCCGCCATGTGTCTCCCGCGGTCTGGGGGTCCCACCCCTGGGCACGACTCCGTCCTTCTTTCCACTCGCTCCAGTCATTCCTTCCGCCATGGGGCTTCCTTTTCCACTGGAGCCCGGGCCCGGGCCATCTGCCTGCGCCAGCCTAACTTTTGGCGGTGCCGTGGTGGAGGCGGCACACGGCAGCCCCACCTCATGAAGCCCCCGCCCCCCCGTGACTCTCGAGCCCCACCACCATGAACGGGGTCCCGATTCCCCAGACGCCCATCGCGGTGGACTTCTGGAGCGTGTGCCGGGTGACCTCCGCGCGGCCTCTTCTTGTTGACCCACATGCACTGGACCACACCGCGGGCCTGTCTAGCACCTGGGCCACCACTCCCCACCCCACCCCCGCCCCCGCCTCTCTACTACTCCCCAGTCACCGCCCACCTCTTGCTCCGATGCCTCCAGGTATCTAAGCAGTGGATACAGGCCCTGGAGGTTGGTCAGAGCCACAGTACTGCCTCTAGATGAAATTGGGCAAGAGACCATGACCGTCACCCTCATCGATGCCAATCACTGCCCTGGTTCTGTCATGTCCCTCTTTGAGGGATACTTTGGAACCATCCTCTACACAGGTGATTCTCCATATACACCATCATGCTGAAGGAGCCAGCGCTGCAGCTGGGGAAGCAGATCCAAACCTTATGCCTAGACAACACCAATTGCAACCCAGCCCTGGTTCTTCCTTCCCAACAGGAAGCTACCCCCCAGATTATTAAGCTCATTCGAAAGTACCCACAACATAATATAAAGATTGGACTCTACAGCCTGGGGAAGGAGTCCCTGCTGGAGCAGCTGGCCCTGGAGTTCCGGACGTGGGTAGTGCTGAACGCTCGGTGCCTGGAGTTGGTGCAGCTGCTGGGCCTGGCCGATGTGTTCACAGTGGAGGAGAATGCTGGCTGTACCCATGCTGTGGACCATACAGAGATCTCCCGCATCACCATGCTGCACTGGAACCAGACCCAGCCTACCATTGCTATCCTCTCCACCAGCAGGAAACTCCACCGCTCCCACCCTGGTATCCACGTCATCCCATATTCTGACCATTCCTCCTACTCCAAGCTCCGTGCCTTTGTGGCCGCCCTTAAGCCATGCCAGGTGATGCCCATTGTGAGTCGACAGCCTTGTAGTCACTACTTTCAGGATCACCTGAGCCCCAGGCTCCCTGTACCCCTGATTCCAGACTCTGTGCAACAATACATGAGTTCCTCCTGTAGAAAACAGTTTCCTGTGGCTGCTGGAAAGGCGGCTGAGGAAGCCTTGGACCCAGGGCATTGTGTTCGAAGCCCCGTAGTACAGTGCTGCTCTCTGTCAACCTGACAAGGACCCCAAGAAGGTCAAGAAAGAGAACTGGTTTCCTCCTTGGCCTGGGGCCCTGGTGAAGGAGCCCTCCCTCTCTGCTTTGCAGATCAAGAAGCAGTTGTTGCCAGGTATCTGCAGCAGAGACTGGCCAGGGCTGGTCCCTTTCCCCAGGTCTCCAGGAGTGTCCAGTGTAGTGTCTTCCCCTTCAGGCTTGTCAGTGCAAGATGAAAAGTTTAACTCTCTAAAAGGTGGGAAAGAACTTGGTATAGGGCCTCACTTGCGACTCAGTGTTGACGAGGATGATCCAGCAACTACAGGGACCCTGGGGGCCTGGGTGGACCAGGATTCTCCCCTGTCTCCCAGCCATAGGGCTGCCCCTCATGCAACTGAGTTCAGAGACTGGCCCTCAAATACCTCCTGACTCCTGCAGACTTTTTCCAGGCAGAGTGCTGTTCCAGGAGCTTTGACCAGCAAGTGGAAAAATACCACGACCCCTTGCTGAAGTGCAGAATGGCAGCCTTGTGTGATCAACTGCAAGCTGGGAAATGGAAGCTGATAGCACTATTTGTTTGGGGCCTTCTTTTATCTTCACAGGATCCCCAAGGACTCACCCACAATAGCACTTCCAAGTCCATGTGGAAGCCTTGCCCACCTTCTTGAAGCTGTTTGAAAAGCACTTTTCAGGATCACCCCTTCCAAGGTTCCTTGAAAAGTTCTGAGAAGGCCTGTCAGAACCAATTGTCCCTGCACTGAGCCCCGCACTTTGCAAACCTTCCTGAGCAGCAGAACAAGGAGCCAATGGCTCCCAGTGTCACTTTGTGTGGGCTGTCCCCTTTTCCCTCTTCCCAGATGAACCTCCACAGGTGGTGCTGTTGTTAAGTTCAAAACTGCAGTGTGATTTGATAAAGTAGTGTCTGAGGCAGTATGTTCCAGACCCCAGTGTCACTGACTTGCTCTGACCCCATCCAAGTTACTTCCTGTCACCGCCCCTCTGAGAGAACAGGAAGCAATGAAGAGGCCGCCTTTGGCTCAGAGGTGGAAAAAAAAAGTTGTGCAATCATCACCACAATTTTCAGACAGTTTCTTTATTCTTGTACTCATTATTATTAGCTTCCCATTTCCCCCACCCCCAAACCTTGCCATAACCCTAAGAAATTACTGATCTAGTTACTGTATCAATAGATTTAACTATTTGAGGTTTCCTATAAAGAACAACACACACACAACAAGAAAAAAGGTCCAACAATAACAAAATAAAACAGAACAAAAACTTCCATTGAAAAGTTTAAAAAGTAGAACAAATTAAACTGGGTCAAAGGGAGAACAAATGATAAGGTGTTTGATTTTAATCTAATTGCATGAGTTTCCATTCCAATGCACTCTATCTGATAGCAAGGCTAACCACATCCCTGGTCAATGGTCAAAGGGGATTCCCAGGAGGCTTAATACAACTAAGGACCTTGCAAATGGATTTGGAGCTTTGATTGCCATCCCACAGCTTTCTAAACACTATTTTTTTTTTTACTTACCCTCATAATTAAAACACATTATTACACCGTGGTCCTGGGAAGCCTGTTCCACCTTAGCTGGAATAATTCAATTATTTGTTCTTTAAAAAATTAGAAAGAATCTGTGGTTGTCCTACCCAGAATGCACCTGATCTCGTCTGACCTGGGAAGCTAAGCAGGGTCAGGTCTGCTTAGGGCTTGGATGGGAGACAATTGTTCTTAGGATTGAACCCATTACAAAAGGTCTGAGCTCCAGTGGTGTAGTGGTTGTGTGCAGGACTGCAGCCCACTGGGTTGGTGGTTCAAATCCATCAGCAGCTCTCCAGGAGCAAAGCTGGGCCTCCTATTCCCACCAGAGGGCAGTAATACCAAAAAAAATCAGCAAGAAAGTTTCTATTATCATGAATGCAAAACCTTCTTCAATGTCATCATTGTGATTAGTCACAAGCTTTGTTATTCAAGGCCAGCCCTGCAAGTCCCACCTCCACTTGGTGTATATTAGACCTTCATTGGCTTCCACTGCATGACACACACACTATCACATCCACTCCCTGTGTTTCTGACTGTGTTAGCCTGGGTAGACTAGAGAAACAAATCCATAAACACACATATATGTGTAAGAAAGAATTTTATGTACAAGAGCAGTTGACTGTTGAGAAAACACCCCAGCCCAGTCCAGATCAAGTCCATAAGTCTGATATTAACACACATGCCCAATATGAATCTATAAAGTCAGACATCAGATTCATAAGAGGCATACAATGATGTCAAATGCAGGATGATCATGGGCAAGTGAGTGGAAAGTCTTTTGGATCCAGTGGCATTGTAAGCATCTCAACACTGACATGGGCCTCCATATGTCTCCTCCAGCTTCAGGTAGGGTAGCTCCATGTGTCTTTTCAAAAGGAATACAAAGCAGAGTGTGGATCTGACCTCCAGTGAGCTATTTCTCTCCTTAGCAGCTCCAAACGAGGTCATCAAGGTAGGACTTCATTAATAGGCTAAACTCCACCTCTTCACTCTTAGTAGTCTCAAGTTGACACCAGATTATGTAATGACCACACTTACCAACTCCACTGAAGTCCCCACATGGCTTCCTCTGGAGGTCTTGCATCTCCTTTCTAGGGACTCAGGGATCCAAAAGAAAGAACCACCTATGTGCTACCAAGCCTTGTTAGCTATCTTCCTGGGTTGGTAAAAAATTTGGTAGGAATACCCCAGAAACAGCTCTAGCCATGTGTACAGGGTCTTCCCTTTGAGTCCAAGTATGTGGAGGAGGTCAAGCCCTTGCTCCCTTCCTCATAGGATGGGAAGCAGGTGTGTACATGAGTGGCTTGAAAGCAATGGGAACCCAAGGCAGTGAGTCCTATCCTCACATTCAGATAGAGTCCAACTTGGGAACTGACATAGACATAGGTGCATGTTTAGACAAGGAACCGTGGGGGGAGGGGGGGCATTGGGCTACATACTGTGTTGGTAACCAGAGGGTTGGTAGTTCAAACCCATCAACTGCTCTGATCCATAAGAGAAAGAGGAGACTGTCTGTGTTTGTGCAGATTTGCCCTCAGAAGCCCTGTAGAGCAGTCCTCCTCTGTCCCCTCTGTTCAAATGTATAGAATTACTGTGAGTTGGGTTGCACTCAGGCACAGTGGGTTTGGGTTGGTTCAGTTTGGGGTTGTTTGGGCAGCTGTGATTCGGGTAGAGTTGTTTTAGCAGGAAACACCTCTCAGATGGAAGAAGGGCAGGGCAGGCATGAGGGAGAAGAGGGGTTGCTGAATGGGGGTCATCGGCATCCCTGATCATCCTGATTCTTGGGGTTGCAGGTGAGGGAGTGGGGAGAGGAATGACACAGTTTTACACTAGTAGCGAGGGGTGGGTTTCTCATCTGGGCCCCCACTGAGCACTCCTGAGTCCTAAGTGTGGGCCTCATTAAACCAGACACACAGTGATTGTTCCTAGATGCAGGGATGGTGATTTGTAGATTCTGGTCAAGCACACTGCCCAGAAATGCACTCCCTCCCACCTACGCTGTCTCCTCTTGCTGCCTCCATTGTGCCCTGGGCAGAGAGTGCCCATCATCACAGGCCCAAGGGAAACAGTGCCATCAATTGTCCTCTGGGCCTTGACTGACAGGGCTGAGACCCTGTGAGGGACAGTGCCACAGAAAGGTGGGCTCTCTGGCGGTCAATCACTCTGACGGCCCATGTGCCTTCCTCAGCTGGGGTGCCTGCAGGCGCAGGCTTTCTCAGGAGGGTATTGGTGAGGACAGATCTTTTTCTTCCCCCCACCTGTAGCTGTGTGGGTGTTACCACCCATTAAGCCCAAAGGCTTAGATGGAGGGAGCAGTTCTCTCCTCCCCCCCCCCCCGCCTCATACACAATCAGAGCATCTCTGTTACCCACTGTCCTCAAGCTTTCCACCACACCAGCCCGTCAATTCTGCCATTGGCACAGAGCTGGGGTGAGGATGCCAGATGAGTTGAAAATAGAGCCCGGGAAGGGAGGCTAGGGAGAGAGAGAACCAACAGAAGAGCTTTCTCCCCACCCCCACCCCCAAGATGCTTCAGGCCCCCTGTCCAGGCTCTCTCTTCCCCACATGGGCTCCATCACATACAAGAAGCAGCTGTCCCCTAATCGATTCTAATACAGGGGCATCCTGTGTGAGTGAGTGTAGACCTGTGTTCCCTGGGGTTCCCGCAACTTGTTTCGGAGGTAGATGGTCAATTCCTTCTTCCAAGACACCTCAAAGTGGACTTGAAAAACCCCCCTTCCTTCCATTTAGCCACTGAACTTGTTAACCCTTGGGACCACTCAGACACTTGCCAAGAAGAAGCCAGTGCTTGTGTATGTGAATTGTGTGATTGCTGTCTCTGTGTGTGTGTGTGTGAGTGAGTGAACCTTCTTGCACATGCTTGTCATTGCAAGTCTGCCAAGAATAAGAAGAAAGAGGAGGAGGAGGAGGCGGCATGGTTGGTTTTAGGAAGAGGCACTATCAATATTATCGACACATTCAGCTTCCTTTGAACCAAAGGCAAGGATGGGACCAAGGATGACTCTCTGGTTAGACATGCCATTGAAGTGTACCATTAACCCTCCCCACTCCCTAGAGTGCCCTTGGGTTCAGGAAGATGCAGGGAACTGGGTCTTGGGTCCCTAGTTTTTCAAGCCTCAACCTCTTGTAGACCAGACATGAAGATGGAAAATATGGGCAAGAGGGAACAGGAAGAACTAGAGTACCATGACCCAGCCAAGTTGACACCAAATCTCACTATCACAATGGGATCATCATTCCTCATAACTGAAAATGTGTTGATAAGCAATCCGTTACTGGGGTCCTTACAGCTTCTAAGCTTCGAAAATGTGCCCACAAAAGTTCAAAGAACCCTGACATTGAACCAATGACCCCGAAAGGGAGAAGGGTGCAAACCCTGGGCCTTTATGTGTATCCCATGGTTCCAGAATGTGCCCAGAGTCTGCACATGGCACACCATGCACAGCTACTGAACTGGCAGAAGGTTTCAGAACCTTCTGCTTTCTAACCACAGATTTGTGTATGATCCAGTACAAGATAAGTCAACTCAACAGACCAGTTAACACAAGCTCTACTTGGAATCAAACCAGGTAATCATATTCCTACTTTGACTTCATGCTCATAAGGCAACATTTAAAATATCACCTGCAGGGGGGTTGAAACCCCGGGGAAAAGATATATGTCGCTGTTCCTGCTCATCTAAGTTATGAGCAGAGCATCGCCTTTCACGGGGGAGAAAAGGTTTGAGACAACTGCATTGAGGAGCAAGCCGGAGAAGGCCATAGGGAGGAGCAAGAGGAAGTTTCAAAAAGATAGGCCATTTCCATTTGGCCTTCCTCAATGTCTTGCTTTTCTGTTTGAGAAGTCATTGAGAAAGCAAGAATGCTCACAGAAAACAGCCCAACACAGAGTACAGTTTTAAGAGCTGATGGTGTTGAGTGAGTTTGTGACATTATAGAGGGGAAACGATGAAGAATTCAGGTTGGGATGTAAGAATCAGTCTTGACAAGTCCCCCCTGCCCCCACACACACACACCCCTTCACTGTCATCAAGACCTATAATCCCCAAGCTCACAGCCAACCAGTCAGCTCCGACTCACAGCCACCCTATCTGACAGAGTAGAACTGCCCCTCCGGGCTTCCAAGACTGTCATCTGGGCTGGAGTAGATTGCCTCGTCTTTCTGGCAAAGAGCTTCTGGTAGTTTTGAACTGCTGATCTCATAGCTAGTGGCCCCACTTTTAACCAACTATCCACTCTCTGCACCAAGTCCCTATAACAGGAAGTACAAGATTTGTTTTTTAAATGTTTTATTGTTCTTGTAAAGCATCACACAGTCATTTCTCTATTATTACTGAGTGAATACAGCTGATCTTCTGTGTGTAAAATACAAATATATTTCTTGGCTCCCTGGAACTCCATCTTTCCTTCTTTTTTCTTTTCTTTTTTTGCACAGGGCTTAGAGAATGTGTTGTAAAGATACATGGACATTAGTTAAAAGCATCTGTTGCCCATCATTGGACTTTGGTCTGAATCTCCCATTATTTTGGAGTTGCCAATACTCGGCAACTTGAGAGGACCACATATGTGCTCTTTTGACATTTTCTCTCCTTTTCCGTGATGCATCTTAATTCTGCAGCTAAATAGTTCAGGATGACTGCTGTAGAGATTGTTGCCTTGTGTCTCACCCTTGTTGTTAAACAGGGTTCTGACACAGAAGTTTTAATTTATACAAATGAATGTTCCATATACACCATCTACTGTGGTGGTCGTGTATTTGATATGTCAATTTTATAATAGAGATGTAGGGGTAGAGTCTAGCCTATTAATCTGAAGATAGCCATTGAGTAGCCAATGAGGCCTCCGTGTGGGCATGGCTTTCTCCTGAGACTTCTGGGAAATCTCGTGATATTTCCCTCATGGAGATGAGAAGCTATCTCCCCAGTTGTTGGGAGTCAGTCTCAGAGACGATGAATTACAGACAAGACAAGATGGCAGTATCTGAGAAGCTGGAGGAGCCGGCAGAGAGACCACATGGCCTTACCCTGATGGAAACAGACCTCTAGAGCTGGCGAAGCCACGTGGAGAGCCCTGCCAGCGCTGAGTTGCTTCTACTACCACTGGATGCTGTCGGTGGACCCTGGGCCCTGGAAGCGAGGAGCCATGGGGAGATCCTTGCCAGAGTCGGGACTCTGCACCCACTGTCTGTGACCTCGTGAGTCGGAAGGAGACATTGTAGACTGATATCGGGCATTTGGGCTAATATCGGACTTATGACTTTGAACTGGACTGGGTTGGGATGATTTCTTAATGGCTTATCCCTCTTATATATAAACCGTACCCTTATATTCGTGTCTATGAGATTGTTTCTCTACCCGGACTAACACACACACATTCATTATTTTTTCTTTTTCTTCGGTTGCAGATTAGCTTGTCATGTGGTTTTGGTTTTATTATTTTGATGCTATTGTTTTTCTTTTCCATTCTTAACTTTTGGGGGGGGCATCACTGCCCTCAGGTGGTGGGAATAGGAGGCCCAGCCTTTGCTCCTGTGAGCTGGAATTGAACCTCCATCCCAGTGGGCCGCAGTCCCGCGCACAACCACTATGCCACCGGGGCTCAGCCCTCATTCTTAACTTTTACAAAACATCTTTATTGGCACATAATCCACATATCATACGATTCAATAGTTCAATCATCTCAAGAAGAGTCGTGCAAACATTATTAGACTACCTGTCTTGCATTGGGTTTTAGAATATTTGTACTTTCTTGTGCTCATTGTTTTCAGCTTCCCATTACCCACAACCTCCCCAGTCTGACCTCCAAGAAGCCATTCAGCCAGTTATTGTTTCTGTAGGCTGGCCTATATTGGATTTCATATACAGAAAAACACCCCTCACATAATTTTTAAAACAACAAAATATGAATAATAACAGAATGAAATAGAGAAAAATCTCAATCAAAAAGAAAGTAGAAATAAAAGCAAGAACAACTTCAAAACTGCTCAAAGGGCAATCAAAGGTGTTAAATTTAAACCTACCTGCTCCTGCGTGGCGGAAGGCTCCTCATATGACTGATCTGTGGTCCCAGAGGATTCTCTGGAGGCTGAACCCACAGGTATTTCCCCTTTGCTTTAAAAAACAAACAGCAAAACAAAACAAAACAAAACAGAACCCATTTTAAAGTTGGTCAAAAGGGATATCAAATAAGATAGTACACCTTAACTGAAATCTATCTAGCACCCTCTCGGGGTATGTAATGGCCAAAACTTAAAAAAAAAAAAAGTTTTATTGGCATTCACTTCACGTATCATACAATGTATTTGTTCGGCCGTATTAAGGGTCACTCCATCATCACCACAATCCATTTCATCACGATTTCTTGTATTCTCTGCTGTTAGCTTCCCCCCTCCCAACCTTCTCTGTCATAACCCTAAGTAATTATGAATCCAGCACTGTCCCCAGATTTCTACCTCTCTTGGATTTCATACACAGGAAACCACAATCAGAAAGCCATTAGTCAGTCACTCCTCTCCTGCCCTGAAGAGCCCTTTGCAGACGCACGCATAGGACGCGACTAATGGAGTGTGTGAGTATGCACCGACCGACCGGCCCATGGAAACCCACCCTCATGGGTGCACGGAGCCACATGAGTGTAAGCAAGTTACACAAAATGCTACGCTTGATTCTCAGAAGCCTCAAAACCGGTCTTCAAACAAGGAGTCTTGGGCTTGGACTACAAACCTCAAGTCCAGGAGTTCCAAACCCCCGGTGAGAGAGGAGCGGAATGGACTTAGGCTTAGGAAAGGCTACCTGTGGCCTTCGTGTGCTCCTGTGGGGCTCTCTGCAGCCCTCGTCTTACCTCGGAAAACTCTGCCAAATACCATTTTGTGGACTTGTTCTGCCCACTATTAGATCAATCACAAAATGCATACGGAGATTATGATTTGGGGTGGGGAGTGCTTTTTCTACCGCTGCTCCGGCGGAGAAAGGACGGAGTGAAAGGCGTTTGTTTCTGGGCCTGGGGGAAGCCCTTTGGTAAGGAGGAATGCGGCTTCCTTTATATGCAAATATGGTTTATCTACAAATGAACGCAGAATTCAAGGTGAAGGAGCAATTCTCTCGCGTTTTTTAAAGCCTCCGGAAGCCGCCTTTGTCTTCCTGCGGGGCTTTGCTTCTCCTGGAAAAGGGACTCCGATTCCTCTTAACCCAGGAAGCCTCTGTTCCGAGAGGGGCCCTGCACCGGGTTTGGGGTGCCACACCTCAGGAAAACCCCTAACTCTGCCACCTCCCCGGACGACGTGGCTCCCAGGCCACTCCAGCCACCCCTCCTTGTGGCTCGGGCCGCCCGCGCTCCCTGATTGCTCCCCCACCCCAGCTCTGCTCCCGCGGGTCCCTGCGGCCGCCGGGGCGCACTCGGGCGTGCTGGAGGCCCCGGAGCTGCGGTGGCGCTGATGGCGCTGACAGCGGGCAGGCCCCCCCTGGCTGTCTGCGCGCGGGGCTGCCGCTGACCGCTCAGGAAGCGCCGGGCAGCCCGAGTGACCCCTCTATCTCCTGTAGTGACAACACTCCCCTTTCGGCCTCTCCAGAGGTCGAGCCAGATAACCCTGGGTCCCTGCAGAGGCTTTATCTGGGTTCTTCTGCTGTCCCAGAGAAGGGCCAGGACGCAGGCGGGAGGGGGGCGGGGAGAGCAGAGATAGTCCTCGGTGGGGGAGGGCACGCTCCTCCTCCTGTTGCTCACAGCACCTTGGTTCACCCCACTCAAGTGAGGTGGATGCATCCCCCTTAGAAGAGCTACCGACCCACAGTACCCTTAGTTCACAGGGTCAAGTGGGGTGGACCCAATCCCCTTAGACAGATTGTCCAGGGCACCCTCAATTCACAGGGTCAAGTGGGGGGAGGGTTTACCTCCCCATCCTCCTTTCCCAGCCAGTGACTCTTGCGCTTGATCACTCTGGAAGTCACACCTTCCAAGCCCAGTTTCCTTGGAGCAAATCCCAAGCAAGACAGTGGGATGCCTTTTAAGAACCTCTTGCCATCACATCCTTTCAGATCCCTGGCAGCCCCATAGGACAGAGCACAACTCCCCCCAAAGTTTTCTGATGCTTGTCGATCTTTATGGGAGTTGACTTCCACATCCTTCTCCCAGGCTGGCCGCTGAGCACCTATGAGAAAAAGATACACATCTCCGGCCTCAGAATCTGTTCTGCCCCCAGCTGGCTGTCCTTTGGGCTTTGTGGGCCCACTCCCATCACAGGGCACTTTGCTTGGCTTGGGCCACGCAGAATGCCTGTGACTCCCCTTGTCCCCATCTTGGAGACAACTGAGGGCTAGAGGGGGTGCCTAGGCGTGCATGTCCGTTCCAGCTGGAGAAGGTTTCCACTATAGCCCTGGTCACTCCATGACTTGCCTGGTCCTTGGCTCCTCCGTGAAAGCACCAGGTGCCCCCTTCCCCCCTCCCCCACTCCCCATTGGGTTCTCCTGGTGATTCCAGGCACTACATGGTGATCTTTGGCTTATGGCTGCACCACTCCTTCCCTGCCCTCCATGAACATGTGGCCATCTTGTCCCTGTACCTGCCTGCCTCTGCTTGCCAACATCGCCCCCTTCTTATCAAGGGCAACATCCTAATTCAGTATGACCTCATCAACATACACCAAGACCTCGTTTCCAAACAAGGTGGCAGTCACACGCTCCAGGGGTATATGTGAATTTGAGGTGGGGGTCCAGTGCACACTCTCCAATCAGTAGCAGTACAGACCCCAACAAACCTGCCCCCAACACCCTCAGGGTAGCCTAGCTTCAGGTTTTGTTGGCTTCCTCTCTTCATCACCACCACCTCCTCCCCACTCCTTTCCTTCAAAGCCTGAGCACCTGATCCACATGGCCCCCCCTGGTTCCAAGACCATCCGTCATCACCTTTGGCCCAGCCCTAGGAAACCTCTTGGCATTCTTATATGTTGTTAGGTGTTATGTTAGGTACCACAGAATAGGTTCCAACCCATAGCGACCGGCCCGGTCCATGCTCAAGAGAAGCAAGCTCTGCGTGGTCCTGCGCCATTCTCACCTAGGTCGTTTCTACAGCTGAGCTCATTGGGGAAGCCACAGTGTCCACCCATCTCACAGAGAGCCTACTCTCCTTCGCTGTCCCTTCATCCTACCAAGTTCATACAGGAGAAGACCTCAAAGAGTTAGTGGGGAAATGAGATTAAGAGAGACAGAGAGAGAAATGTTTCCACGAACTCTTTCAAACTCTCCAAACACCCTCTCAAAAGTATGTCAAGAGTTCCTTTGCATCATGGGAAAGTGCGAGCATCTGTTTATTCCTACTTCAGAGTTTCCTCTCTGCTTCCTACCAGTCCACAGCTTGGGGCTCGTGGCACCCTGTTTTGCTCCATCGATGAAGTTATCCAGCTCCCGTGAGCCTGGTAGCCCAGCTCAGGATGTGGGGAGCAGCCTGATTAGCTGGCCTCGCACAGCAGAACCAATGGCCAGCAAAAAGACAGCGGGTCCACAGTGGCTCCTGCGTGGCTGCCCCCGAAGCCCTGGCTGGGTAGGATTCAACAGCAGGGCAAATGCGGCAGGAGGACAATGGTTCAACAAGAAAATCAAGGAACATGTCTTGTTTCAACATTAGGCCAAGAGAGGAAGATCATGTATTAATTACATAGAGGGCTAAGCAGGACAACCCTTTGGAACAGGAGACATAACATTTAAGAATAAAATCAACATGGCAGGCTAAAGGTCGCGGAAGATCACAGAAGGCGCTAATAGTTGTGCTTTTTCCATTTTCTTATCGATCAATATTACATTTTTTTTCCACGCTAAAACGTAACGGCAGAGTTACTGTTGACCTTTTCCTCACCCTTCCATTGTGTATAAAATCACAGCAAAATAACAAATGACTTTATAAGCCGCGGACTTTTTCTGATCCAAACCCCCAGGTGAGCAGAAAATCATCCTCAAAACCCATTTCTTTTGAAAATGGGGAGAAAGTGGCGCTCTCCTAATGAGATACTTGAGAACCCCCTCGCCTTCAGAAAGAAATGACCCATTAAAAATGAAAACAACAAAAAAACAGATTTATGATTTTCGCCCAGTGGTGCTCACAGGGTATCAATGCTACTGCTCCTTATTTAACAGTTGACCAAGGGACCCCAGATGCAAGCTCACCCTCTCCTGGCGACAAAGGCAACCGGTGTGAGGCCTGGGCCATGCCTCGTCAACACAGGGGCTCCATCCAATCCACGCTTCACCCATCACGATGGCGCAGCTCATGCTTTCCTACCTAGAAAATTGTCCAGGACAGTCTCCAAAATATTTCTCTTGAACTGGAGGCATGTGTGTGTTTGTGTGTGCGTGTGTGTGTGTGTGAGAGAGAGAGAGAGAGAGAGAGACCAGGTTTTCCCACTAGCAAACCAAGTGAGACAAAAAAGACCATTCAGCTCAGATTTTGACACCTGCCTCCTCCCCACCCCCATTTGTACCCCCAAAGGGGTCCCGGGTGGATTCGTGATTAGACTAACTGAAAGGTCAGCCATTCAAAACTTACCAGCTGCTTCTTGGGAAAAAGATGGGACTTTCTCCTGCCATAAAGAATTAGAGTCTTAGAAACCCACAGGGGCAGTTCTGCCCTGTCCTATAGGGTCACCATGAGTCAGCACTGAGACCATGACAGGGCATTTGTTTTTGTTTGTTTTGACTACCCTAAAAGTCATTTGGTTTGCTTGTTTCATTGTTCTATTGTGAATGTTCCATCTGTTTTCATGTAAAATGTGATCATCCTATGACTTGAAGTTGGAGCCAAGGTGGCACAGTTGGGTAAATGTTGGACTGTTCCCCTCAAAGTCAGCAGTGCAAACTCACCAACTTGTCTGAAGGCGAAAAATGAGGCTATATGCTCCTGTAAAGATTTACAGACTTGGAATCTACTTGATGACAGTGTGCTTTTTTTGTTTTGTTTTATGATTTGAAGTAGATAGAATTACTCCATGTAAATGACTTTAGATTCAGCCCAATGATTTGATTTTTCAAGGCTTAGAATAATTCCCTTTTGGCCCATTGTTAACTTGCTCTAGTTTTTGCTATTTTTAGATTTTGTTTTCTTTTGTTGGTGATTTTGGTTTTGGTTTTTGAGGGTTGTGTGTGTGTGTGTGTGTGTACTTTTCTTTATATGCAATCCACAAAAGATCAATCTATTGGGACAGTCATTCATTGTATAGTTCCTTAGTGTTGGGGTGAAGGATACCTAGTAGCATAGTGGTGACACGTTGGACTGCTAACTGTAAGATTGATAGCTTGAAGCCATCAGCCAGCTCCCAGGGAGAAAGGTGAGATTTTTCTAAGGTGAGATCTGTCTACCCCTGTAAGGAGTTACAGTCTCAGAAACCCACGAGGCAGTTCTACCCTGGCTTAAAGGGCTGATAGGAGTCTGAATTGACTCAATAGCAGCAAGTTAAGTTTTGGAGGGTGAAGACAAGGGAGGTTGAGAAGAAACAAGGAGGCAATAATAATGGGCACAAGAATGAAAAAGATGTTCTAAAAGTGATTGTGGCAATCGTGGCCCACCCACCTCTTTTAAATGCAGTCAATAAAACTGTTAAGCAATAAGAGTAAAATAATAAGGTCTTAGACTTTAATAGTTTCAGTTGAAAGATGACCTCAAGAGCTCCTCTAATGGATTTCTCAATCCATGTTGAAATTCAAGCCTTCGTGTGTCATTGGCACCCTCTCATCTGTGAAGTCTTGTCTAGGCTCTTACTGCTGCTTGAGCAGACACCAGAAGGGGGTAGTTTTAGCAAACAGAAAAGTGTCTTCTTAGTTCAGGAAGCTAGATGCCCAAGCTAGGGCTACCACTCTAGAGGAAGGCTTTTGCTCTATGTGGACTCTGGGGAAGCCCTTATCCTAGCTTCTCCAGCCTTCTCTGCTGGCCTCTTTGAGGATCTTGACATCTCTTTGGCCCTTTCTCCATTTCTTCTTTCTGAGCAGAAATAATCTTCTTATTTATTTCTCAAAAGGACCTTTAGTCACCCTTCAGGCCTGGAACTGGACTCACTCCCCCGTCTCAACTTATCTCACCCCCCCACCCAACCCCCATGTCTCCACTCTCAGTGAAACAATGTGGTTGTCATCGGGTGACATCCAGTCAGTTCCAACTCATCTCAATCCATGTGCACAGCAGATTGAAACACTGCCCTGTGCTGCACCATCTTCACCATTGTGCCTCTGCAGGACCTTGTTCCATTGTCCATTGTTGCTGCCGATTCGTCAATCCATCTTGTTGAAACCCTTCCTCTTTTTCACTGTTCCTCCATTTTACCAATCATGATTTCCTTCTCCAGGGACTGGTCCCTCCTGACAGCAGGTCCAAAGTATATTAGATAAAGTCGCACCCTCCTCACCTCAAAGGAACATTCTTGGAGGTGCTTTTTCCCAGACAGATTTACTTGTTCTTTATGCAGCTTGGTTTCTTTGCTCTGGAATGCAAATGCATTCTTCTTCTTCAGTCTTCCTTACTCAATGTCCAACTTTCACATGCATATGAGGCCCACTGAAAATACCATGGTCAGCCCCACCTTAGTCTTCAAAGTATCATTCTTGGTTTTCAACACTAAAGAAAATTTGTGAAGCAGATTTACCTGCGGTGATTGTCCTTTGATCTCTTGACCACAGCCTCCTTGAATATTATGATTCCAGACAAGATGAAATCCTTGACAACTTCAAGCTTTACAAATTGCTGCTGCTATTTATTGATCTAGTTGTGAAAATTTGGGTTTTATTTACATTAAGTTGTAAATGGAAGGTTGCATATGGAACCTCGGAAGGTTGCAGTCCTTGATCTTCATCAGCAAGGTCAATGGTAGTTCTTCAACTTACTGATGAAGAACTACCATTGGACTGTCAAAAATCATAAAAATGACAAAAGATGAATCATAAAAAAGTTTTAAGCAAAGATTTTCAATTCACAACAAACTTAAAATAAATTACCCTTATATTAAAAATAATATTGCTTTTCTTCGTATTTCATGAGTGACAACCACTGAACTCATAAAGAATCTATCACATTATAAGACTAGCTAGACTTGCATCACTTGATTAGCACAATCTATAATTTATGTAAGTCTTTTGGAAGCTGCACAATGCAAATGTAAGATTATATTGTGACGATTTTATATCAGTAGGTGGCGTTACTCTTATAGAAAGAGTAAATTACTTTGATTCACACATATTAAAATCTTATCCTTTTGGGGGGGCATCACTGCCCTCTGGTGGTTGTAGGAGCTACCCAGCGCTGCTCCTGAGAGCCGCCACTGGATTTGAACTGCCAAACCCACGGGCCACAGTCCCACACTCAACCAATTATGCCACCGGGGCTCCGCCCTAAAATCTTATCCTTAATATAGAGAAGATAATTTCCTATTTTGAATTGATTAACATATTACTTTAAAATAAACTTTATAGTTGTTGCTAAGGGTCATTGAATTACTTCACACTCACAGGACCCAATATGTAGTAGAATGAAATACTGTCCCAAACTCCACCATCCTCACTATTGTTTGAGCCCATTATTGAAGCCTCTGTGTCAGTCCTTCTTGTTGATGATCTTTCTCACTTTCCCAGACCCTTGTTTTATCAAACACCATGTCCTTCATCGGGACGACTCCATCATGATAGCATGCCCAAGAGACATGACACGAGGTCTCACCATGATCACTTCTAAGGAGTGCACTGGACTTCCTTCCTCCCAGACAGATGTGTGTGTTCCTCTGGTAACCCATGTGATACCCAATATTCTTCACCAACACCATGATTCAAATGCATCAACTTTTCCTTGTCCGGCCTCACTCATTGTACAACTGTCTTATGTACACACAGTGATTGAAAACGCTATGGCTTGGGTCACAAATACTTTAGTGCTCAAAGTGACATCTCGGCTCTTTAACACTTTAAAGAAGTCTTTTTTTGCAGCAGGGTTTGCACAATGCAACACATTACTCGGTGCCTTGATTGATGTTTCCATGGGGGTTGATTGTAGATTCAGGTAAGAAGAAGTCATTGACAGCTTCGATATTTTCTGTTTTGTGAAATGAACAAAAATGGCTTACGTGTATCTGCAGCAGAGAATATTAAGCTTAGGGTCAAGCCTTTGGTATGCTAGCTCCTGTAGAAATGTGAAGGACTTTGCAGGTTGTTCAGAAATGTACATTGCGTGCTGGTTTTGAGAGTAGAATGGTAAACAGAAGCTGAGGGTTAGGACTGGTCCAGCCATAGCTAGTCGTCAGTCAGTCCAGGTCAGACCCTGTGAACTCTGAGGTGGAAGGAGATCCAGGGATGAAGACATAAAGGGGTCTGTGTTGGTTGAGGGTGGAACCTTAAGGTGGGAATAGAAAGTGCCATAGTTGAATTCTCTAGAGGAGCAGAACCAGTGAGGTGTGTTTGTGTGTGTGTGTGTGTGTGTTGTGTGGTTGTTCGGAGCCACTGAGCTGGTTCCTTCTCATAGGGACCCATGTGTAACAGAACAAAACACTGCATGGTACTGCTCCCTCCTTCCAACTGTTGTTATGCTTGATTCCATTATTGTGGCCATGTAGATGGATAGGTAAATAAAGAGAGAGATGTACTTCAAGGAAATGACCTGTGAAATTATGTGTCTGGCAAGTCCTAAATCCAACAGATCTAATTGACCAAGTCTTAAATCCAATGGATGTCTGCTTGCTCACATGGCTACAGGGACTGGTGAACCACAAATCTTCATGTTAGGCAATAGACCAGATACTTCTGCAGGCTCATGCCCCAACCTCCAGAGATCAGGAGACAAGGAGCGTGCAGGGGCAAGAGAGACCCAGCTCTTCTGAAATAGCACTTATATTCTGGAGGCAGAGTATACCCTCAAGGAAATTCTCCTTTTCACTGGCCAGTTGATCATGTCAGAACATATCACAGACTGATTATAGGACATAGCACTACATTATAAAAGGTGATGACATCATGGAAGAGAATTACATTACATTATAGCACATTGCATTGAATCACACGACACTGTCCTACACTACATTGCACAACTGAATAGCAACCACTTCGGTATCAGTCAAACCACTGAGGACCATAGTCTGGCAAGTTGACAGAGAAAATTAACCATCACAGCAGGATGGGAAAGCCTGCAGGTCAAAGGGACCTTGAGTTCATTAGTGGTCTCTTGCCTGGATCCCTTGCTCTTCTCCTTGTTCACTTGCCTTATTCAGGACTGGCCTGTAGGATCGCCATGAAAAATTTTTGAAATCAAGACCAGATGGAGCTGGGAGAGAGCTATCTTCTAGACTTTAATGCCACTTCCAATGGCGGGCATCTGCTCACTTTGGCTCCTTTGTGTGGATTTGGAACAGACACTCTTCCAGGGGACAGAGGTCTACACAGCCACGTACCTTTGGACAGACACTCTCCACTCCCAGATT
>PVJH01029845.1:0-25509 GCA_004026705.1 Nesogale talazaci | reverse complement strand
TTATTCCCTTTTTCCTGGGCTGGTCAACATCACCGCCTTTCCCCCTCCTCCCCCTCTTCAATGTCCCCTACCCTAGAGCCATCAGACTTGTCATTTTTACCTCCAACCTCTTTGTCCAGTCTATCTTGTCTAGATAGACCTGTAGAGGTAGCAATATGTACAAGAAAGGTCTCCTAAAATGGAGCAACTTAAGCAAATAGAACAATGATAACAACCGCAAGAAACCCCCTCAATGTACTGTACAATATGTAACAGAATAATAAAAATAATAGCAATATAAGAACCTGTATAAAGTGCAAGGTCTATTGTTGACCTCCTAGAGTGATCCCTAGTTGAGTTGGATGGGGTGCCAATAGCCTGGCCCCAAAGTATATCCTTGTCACTCCATCTGTGACTCTACGCTCTGTTGCACACTCTTAGTGCTTTGCATTGGTGTGGTTATGTCCAACAGGGTATAATCTTGACCCCACTTCTTCTTCCTGGCCCCAATGGGCCTTGGGTTTGCGAGGGTAGCTGTATTTCTTAATGGGGCTGGCTGTGCAGTCCTCTTTGTGCAGTAGCTGTTCTGAGTGAGATTATTGCCCTGAAGGCTTGGTGGGCCAGGATGCACGTCATTCTCTCTTCCTCCCCTTTCATTTGTTCTCATGTGCTCTGTTCAAATATATCTTTTCTAAGGATGTCCATTCTACCCAATTTACAGACCACTGAGCAGGTCAAATGATTTATCTTCCCCACAGACTTCCTGAAGGAATTCCTCTTTCATCCATTACCATAGCCTCTGACATAATCACCCTCAGATTAACCATACTTTTGAAATTTTCAATTTTTATCTGTTACATTCTCTGTGCCGCCTCCAGGATTCAAGAATAAGGACGCACTATGGTACAATCAGATTCATATATGTCTTAACAACCTTAAAAGCTATGTAAAAGAACAGACAAATTACTTACAAAGAAATGACAATTAAATTGACAGCATCAGTAGACACCAGAAACAAATGGAATAGTGTTTTCAAAGTGCTATGAGCAAGTGGTTGTCAAATTATACTTTCATGCTTGGAATTAATGAGTAAGAGTGAAATAATGATACTTTTAAACATACAAAGTTAGAGTTGTTAGCCTCGAAGACCTTTATTAAATGAACTACCATATTTTATTAATTTTAAGGTGCATCAGCAAAAGACAGTTACTATTAATGCCCTCTATAGCAAGCTGTATCCCAATTATAACGATACTAAAAACATTCGTAACAAAATTCATTTTAAATGACTTAAATAAAGTAGTTGTGGGATTTAATCAAGAAGGAATAGACAAAGAAGATGAGAATAAGATGAAAAATCAAAATGGAGTAAAGAAACGAATAAACACAAATACAAATAAAGCTGAGTGCAGTTGATGATAATGGCAACTAATTGCCGTGGCTTGAAACAAAATTAAACTAAAATGTCAACTATTAAATGGAAGAAGAGGAGAAACAGATAAGTGCTGACTCAAGTAATGTTTCATGATCTACCTCTAGGTTATAATATCCATAGTAATCACTGCACATAAACCCCCAGACAAAATCCATGATGTGCAGGTTTGTTAAGGGAGATAAGCATGCAGCGCGCTTCATACAGCTGTGCAGAGAGCCGCTATGGGTTGGAGCCCACTCGATGGCATCTGACAAGGAAAGAAGAAAGCTAACAAATATCCGGAGAAATCTTAGGGTAGGTGTGAATCAGGGCATGTTACAAAGTTCTGTCAAGTCTGCTAACAAGCACCCAAAGGGCCTATCATTCCTCTGTCGCCTCAACCTAAAGATGATCAGTTTATACTCCACGGGTCAGCAAACTCAGATCTCTGAAGGAAGTGGCCAGAGGCACCCCACTCCTGTAAGTCTCAGCCCAAAGACCCTGGGCTCTTCCCTAACTAAGCGCCAGAGGCACGCTCCTCTCCAAGTCTGACTCATGCACAGTAGTACTCCCTTCATTGCCTGCTGGTTTGGAAAGTTTCTTCCCCCTTTCCTCATGCTTTGGTTCCTCATTGTGCGAAGCTCCCCCTGAAGGCATAACTGTCATCTGAAGTCAAGAGGGTGATTGCATGAGACGCTAGTCCAGAGGATCCACTGCACTCCTGACTCTTGCGGGCAATGAGATCCCTCCTCTGGCTTCCCAACGGGCTCATTTTATTCACAGCAGGATGGAACTCCAGAGAATCTTCTTCACTATTGCTCACAATTGAATCCTGTCAGTTCCCTCCCCATAGCCTTATGAGAAGTACGCAGAGAACGATTATTTGGTGGGAGTTACAGAGTTGGGCTAGAAGATGCCCATTAAATTATTTAATGCCCCCAAAGATTAAAATTGATAACGTAGGGTGCACTTATTCTTCAGGGAAAAGGTTAGGAATATCGTGGGCACTGCTCGATATGCTAAATATTTTGATTGCTTATAAAAGACTAGGAAAATGTATAATTTTTAAATAAGTAAAGAAAAATATAGAACTCTACTCATATAGCAGAGTACAATAGAGCAGTTAAAATGAATTAAAACTATTTCTGCAAAGTACATAAACCCCTAAAATAATGGAAAAGGACAGCTAAGGTGTAATTTTGATGGTGTCCTATAAAATAGCTTAATACTGAAACTGTGTTTCTCACTCAAGACACTCACTACTGTCAAGGTAGTTCTGACTTAGAGTGACCCTCTACAACAGGGGCATTTCTGTGGTTTCTGAGAGTGTAATTTTTATGGAAATAGAAAGCCTGGCTTTCTTCCAAGAAGTTGTTGGTGCTTTCAAACTGCTGACATTTTGGTTAGATACTGACAGTATAATAATATTATAGACTACCCATGAGCCTACATATAAGTATTTAGTATATGAAGATATGGAATACACACTTTAACAATAAGTTAATGTTCAACTTCTTGAGGAAACTCCATACCCTACAAACCTATGAGAATGAGGGTCCATAGAGAGAGACAAAGAGAGCCAATGCTTGGGTTAGCAACAGATAGAGTCAGCTTTGTCTGTAATATTCTAGTTCTTTTTTGTAAAGACTTGAAAATAAATTTACATATTGTGGGTTTGTTAACTTTAGGTGCTGAAATCACAAATAATTGCTACACATTTTTTCTATATAGCCTATATTTTGAACATATAAATGCAAGTAGAGCAAAACTATTTTTAAATGCATGATCATGGCCTTGAGTTTAATAGTCTTCCTGTGAATTTGCCAAAATTCAAAAAACTTCACTGTCATCAAGTCCATTCCAACTCACAGTGGCCCCATAGGACAGGGTAGAACTGCCCCTGTGGGTTTCTGAAACTGTAACTGTTTAGGACAATAGAAAGCCTCATCTTTCTCCCGCAGGTGGGCTGGTGGTTTCAAACCACTGATCTTGTGGTTAGCAGTCCAACACATAATCACTAAGACACCAGAGCTCCTGTGGCCAAACTAGGAAGAGGGGGGGGGGGAAGCAGTAATCTATCTCTCTCTCTCTATCTCTCTCTCTCTCTCTCTCTCTCTCTCTCTCTCTCTCTCTCTCTCCTCAATCTATCTTAATTGAGTCCCTTTGCCTTTGCCTTCAGTCTTAGTTCTTAACTTCTAATATATTCCATAATACAGTCAGAAAGAACACTTTAAGGGGAAACAAAGCTTTGCTTTGATTTAATACTCCTCAAACTCCCCTTTGCTGGTAGGTGCTCTCTACTTGGTTTTGACTGGTAGAAACCCTGACTCCAATAAAAGACAACACTGCCCCAACCTACTTCATCCTCACAATTGTTCTTTGTGTTTGAGCACATAGTTGCAACCGCTGTGTCAGTCCATCTCCATTAAGATCTTCCACTGTTGTACCTCACCTCCAGTGTACCAAGCATGATGTACTTCACTAGAGACTGATAGCTCCTATGACATGTTCAAAGTACTGAGGGAACTCTCCCCTTGACTCTAGGGAGCATTCTGGTGTTACTTCTTCCCAAACAGATCTGTTTAGTGCAGAATATAATATCTGTCATTGAACGCCAAGGTATGATCCTGTGTGTTTCCTTTGTAGTTCAGACTCCAGGAAATCTAGGTGACCTGTATTCTGTGACATAGGTGTTGACCTTTTCATATCCACATTGGATAGTCTCTCCCTTCTCTATTTTGTGAGAGAAACTTTCTTGCAACTTCTCCTTCTGATCAGCACCTGCAGACTAATCAGTCAGGTCTTCACGTCCCATGCCCCTCAAGATGGTCTTACTTGACTTTTTCTTTTTGTTACCCTCATGACTTCTTATTGAGTTCTAGATATTCATTATTAAATGATGTTATTTTCTAACTCCTCTAGATGTTAGCCTTATTGACAAAACCCCATAATAATAGCCAGCAAAGATAATAGCAAGCCGTCACTGTTCTAAGTGATTTGTCTAAGCGTCCTTATTTGATCCCTCTAATAACCTTCAGAAGAAATCCTACCTCCCATATGAGTGCAGACATGGTGGGAGTGTACATTACACAGTACACAGTAGGAGTATTACTCCACCCTTCCTGAGTAATACAGCTACTAAATGATGGAGGGTGATTCCACATTCAGGTATGCTAATGTAAGGTCACCATGCATTCTTAATCACTCTCTGTCACCATTAGTTATAAACCCTTGTTTGCAGAGTCTCGTATGTAGCAGGTGTTCAATGATTAAGTAGTAGGGTCCCTGTGAGTTGTAAAAGTCTCTTTGGCTATGGGTTTGATTTAATCTAAAGAAGGAAATGAACAAAAAAGTGAGGGAGGCAGAGATTTGAGAAGAAAAGGTTGAGTTGTGATGACAGCTCAGGTCAATAGCAACTTACCTTTGCAACTTTTATAGTAATTATGAGAGTTTGGAAAATACTGATCAACTCACTCCCTTAATAGAGTTAAATTATTATAGAAAATTTAGATACTTAGCTGAGCAAAGAGTCAAGGAATACACACCATTGTGACCCTTGAAAGGATATTCTGTTGTTGCTGTCAGGTCCCAAGGAGTCCTTTATGCTCCACTGCTACTTTATGCAGAACAGAAAAACACATGGCCTTGTCCTGGACCACCCTTGCAATTGATCCTGTGCTTGAGCCCATTGTACTGCTACAGTCAACCCAGCTCCTTTTCACTGCCCTTCTACTTTACCAGCCATGATTTCCTTCTCCAGGGACTGGTCTCTCCTGGAGTAGTAGTTATTTAATCACTTGTCAACTTGAAAGGATTAAGAGTGAAGGGGCAGTGTCTGGCTTGTCATTCAGATCACATACAATGTGGCCTCTGAGTGGGCCTGTTCTTCTCCTGAGGATTCTGTAAAGTACAATATTCTGACTTGAAGGTGGGAGATGCTCTCTCCCTGCTCGGTCCCTGGGAGACAGTGCAGTTGACAAGACCCATGGAACTCTGCTTGAGCCTTGGAGCTGGAGAAGCAATGTGAAGACCCCTGCCAGCACTGAGATGCTCCCACTGCCACTGGAGCCACAAGACTTTCGCCCACTGGCCTCTGATCTTGCAATTGTTCTTGTATATACATTCCTTTTCTATATACATATGAATGTCTATGAATTTGTTTCTCTCATCTACCTGGATTAACACACCTGGCAACCTGGGCAAAGTCTGTGAGACGAAGTCTTTCCATTATTGCATCAAAGGAGCTCTCTGGATGTATTTGTTACAAGATGGCTTTTGTTTGCTTTTTTTTTGTCCTTTAGAAGTCCATGTTACTTTCCATATTATTCACCAGTAACACAAATCAAATAGATAGCTGCTGTTTCTTTGATCTTCTTTATTCGATGTCTAATGTTCACAAGACTTGGATCAAGCACACCTAGGGTCAGGATATACTATCCACTAGTTATTTCTCTATCTGCAATCAATTTGATTGATGAATGAATATTTCTAGATTGATTCTGTAATCTCGGAAAAATTATGTCGTTTTCTAAAAAGATTTTGGGAAACAAAGTAAGAGGTAAGGGTGAAATAAAATAAGCTGATCACTTATATAGGAATATGAATATCCAAATGAAAATTTTACTTGTCCACTGTTGAAACAGCAATTCTACTTAAGTGCCAATCATTGATTTATTCCAGACCACTATGTATAACTTATTTGATCACTCCGATTCTTCTATTTTGTTGGATCAAAAGGTATTTCTTTTCATTTTACTTTAGCTTTAGGTTTATTTTTCATTTTTATTGATGTCATTAATTTTGTGTGCCTAGTCTATTTCAATTCATACCTTCCCTACAGGACAAACCAGAACTACCCCATGGGGTTTCCTATGATGAAAATTTTATATGATATATATATTATATTTAAGATAACTACATTTTTTCTTCCAAGGAGCTGCTGATGTATAGTGATGGCTATTTAGCTTTCAGCCAAGTATTTAACAACCATGCAAAAAGAGATCTTTTTTAATATTTCTAGGGTTAAATAATTACTTATAACTCAAAATAAACAATGGTATTTTGTTAATGGGACATGTCATACTGCCATTTGTCTTTTTTCAAGCAGGAAATGCATACATCTTTTAAAGCTATTGAATATAGGACCTTTGGTGGCCTAGGAGTTGAGCTTTAGGCTGCTAGCAGTGAGATCAGCATTTTGAAACTACTAGCAGCACCCGATACTCTTCTGGTAAAAAGTGCAGCATTCTGCTTGGGTAGAGTTATAGGCTTGGAAATTCACAGGAATATCTCCCCCCTGTCCTATAGGATCTCTGTGAGTCAGAATTGACCCAATGGCAGTTAGTTTGGAAATTTGGGGTCACTTGAGAATGAAATAGAAAATACCTCTCATTCTAACTAATCTTTTCTCCCTTTCCAATCTGAAGCATATCCAAGGTTGTTCTTTCCTTAATATGGACTTTTGACCATGAATGGCACAGCATAGGGACAAAATTTGAAGCAATGAAACCCCTGGAAAGAATGGAAAATGACAAATAATCATCATTTTTCTTACCTCTATAACTTATACAGCAGTCATGTTATTTCTGTTGAGGAAAAATGGCAAATTTTATCTTTTTAAATTTATATTCTAATGATTATGTGTGAACTACCTTGAGAGAGGAATAACAGGTTTTTTAAAAGCATTGCAGTAATTGTAAATGTCAATAAAGCAGCAAATGTCAATTTTTTTTTTTGCCCTTTGTATGTGTAACCTCACTCCTTCTACCACAGTCAGCTTGTCAGTTTGCATTTACTTGTGTGTTTCTGTTATGGCAATGTCTCTACTGGCATTTTAATACCAGCAGAGTCACCCAGGGTACTCAGGCTCTAGGTGAACTTCCAGACTAAGGAAAAGTAAGAGAATGGCCTGGAAATCCAGTTGTGAAAATCAGCCAATTAAAGCCTTCTGTACAACAACAGAATACTGTTGACCTCACTTGCTTTGGACCCATCACTCTATGGGTTCAATCGCTAGTGAAGTCCATGCTTGGTAAAGTAGAGGGTTAGCGAGGGCAAAGGAGACTCTGAGTGGGATAGACGGGCAGAGTAGCCACGATGATAAATTTGATTATGCAATTGATCATCAGGCTGATGTGGGAGGGGGCAACACTCTGCTTCATTGTCAGACTCAACTCAATGGCCACTGTGTATCTACATATCTACCTACATTTATTACCTGTGCAAGGATCTGAAAAATAATAAAGTAAGTATGTTCATTATCCTGTATGCAAAAATAAAATACAAGTTAATTAACAGGGTAAGAAAGTAACATTAATATGAGTCATGGAGAATTAGTTCAACCATCCCACTTTACAGAGGGTATATCTAAATTATAGTTTGTTTGTAGCATCAACAAATGAAATCAACACTTTTGGGGGGAAGACGGCATGTTGCTTTGGTGTTTAATCCAGAGAGCTCTTCAGTATTTTCCACTGAAGCACCGAAGGTGTGAGCTGTGTAAGAGTATGAAAGCATTATTAAATGACATTATTAGAATGCCTGTTTTTTTTTAAAATGACATTGCATTCCCCCTTTTCTTATTGAATAAAAAGTAGGTATTTGAGGCTCAGAATCTTTGGCAGATTATAGTACTTAGTCTGGATTAAATATTACTCTATTTGATGATATTTACTTTTATTTTTATTTATTCCAATGATTATACTCATTATTTATATAAAATGAAATTTTATATAAATGTACTGGAGTGCAAAAAGATCAAGTAAATTAAAAGGAAAATGTTATATAACTGAACTAATGATTTTATTATTAAAGCAAATGAAATAAAATTGACAAAATATTGTCTGAAATCTGGTACAATATTTTAGTGAGGGATAGGCAGATGATATAGTATTGAGCAGCAGAGTAATTTTTTCTAAATCAACAAGCTGACATGAAAAATGGAAAATTATCCTCCAAGTGATATCCTACGCCCTTAAGTTTCATGTGTGTGCATGCACATACATGAATGTGTATGTATGTATGTGTGTATGTATGTCAGGGAGTGCAAGTTCTAGTGGTGGTGGGTAATTGTCAATTCTCCACTTCTGCTGTGCCCTAACTTTCTTCCTTACAGTCTCTGCAAAATAGAAAGGCTGTGCTGCTGATACATTACACTGGAAGATGAGCATAGCGCATCCAGCACACATGTGCAAAACCCATGGGCAGAGAGTCTAAGTGGGTATGAATAAAGAATATGAAGGAGCAATTTGCAATGGAATTAAGAATCTTCTCTTTTCCTGATTCATACAAGATTCTGGTAGATTTTATATTATCATTAGTTACTGATTCATTTAAAAGACCTATATGTATTTAGCCTCTGAAATTCAGAGGCAGGTCAAATAATGTGCTGTATTTAGATTGTTCATCTTTAGAAATGAACAAGGATTTGCGTAGGTTTTGCAGGACATTTTAAATGATCACAAAACCACCAGTCCATTTAGTTAGCTCTTACTGTCACCTTTGGTCTGAAAAATTTATAAGAACCCTAGTTCAGAACAAAATTCATAATTATCTGAGCTCTCTAAATAATAGTAACTTGCTCGAGCCAAGTATAAATGGACACATATAAAAGAAAATCCCATTAGGTACTACCAAAGAGGCCTAATCGCTTTAAAAGGTATTGTCAGAATAGAGCATGTACCTTCAGTTTCTATGGTTTGGAAGCATAGGGAAGTGAATATTGTGTTTTAAAGTAAATCAGAATTGTAGTTAAATGAAACTTTTAATTATCTACAGAATAAGGCAAATTTTACAATAATTTGCAAAAATAAATTATAATATTTTATAAACAAGAAGATTAAGCATAAATTTGGATGGCATTACTCATTTTTAATTTTCTTTTCATTGAACAATGTCAAGAGAACGTATTCAGTTACTAGTAACCACTGAATCATAAGAGTGTGTGTATATATATGTATATATATATACACATATATATTTTTAAATATTCTTGGATATGTAATATGCCCTTCTTCTCATGAACTTTTCTCCATTTATGTGATGTTACCTATTGATCCAGTTGTGAGGATTTTGGTCTTCTTCACATTGAGTGACTATGCATGCGGAAGGCTGGTGTTGATCTTGATCAGTCAGTGCTTAAATCCTCCTCAGGAACAGTTGTGGGCGTAGTGATATCATGAGTATAGGGGGAGGGGGAGGTGAGGGGAGAGAAGAGGGAGAGAAAACTCATTGCAAGGTTGGATATATAGCCCGCCCGCCCCCAGGGGGACAAATAACAGAAATGTGGGTGAAGGAAGACAAGGGACAGTGTGAGACATAAAATAAAACCAACACAATATAATTGATCAAGAATTCACCAGGGCGGGAGGGTAGGGAAGAAAGAGGAAATGTTACCAAGGGCTCAAGTAGGAAGATGTTTGGAAATGCTGATGTCAGCATATATACAAGTGTGATTAATATAATTGAATGACGGATTGTCATAGATTTGTAAGAACTCCCAAGTAAAATGGTTAATTGTTAAAATTCTCCTCACCTTCAAGAATCAAGAATGTGTCACCTGCGTACGAGAAGTTATTTATAAGCCTCCCTCGAGTCCTGATGCTGAGATTTTCTTCGTATAGCAGCACAGCTTCTTGGATTATTTGCTTCAGTATCCAAAGCATATTGATAAATATGCTGAAAAGTTGAAGCATTGGCACACTTTTGCTGATTTTATACTAAGCAGTATTACCTTGTTCTGTTGAACAGGCTTCCTCTTGGTCCATGGACAGCTTCCATCTGAGCACAGTAAAATGTGCTGGAATTCCCATTCATGAACATATTATCCATAGTTTGTTACTATGCAGAGAAGCAAATATCTTGCAAAGTCAATAAAGCACAAGTAAGCATCTTTCTGAAGCTCTCTGTTGTGAGGCATGTTTCACCCATCTGATGCCATCAGGGATATCCTTTGTGCCATGTCCTCTTCTGAATCTGGCTTGAATTTCCTCCCATTGCTCATCAGCATTCCCCTGCAGTCATTTTTGAAGCATCTTCATCAAAATTTACTTGTGTGTGAAAATGATGCTGTTCTATAATTTTTACATTCTGTATATAGTATACTATGCATAATTGACTGAATTATGATTCTCAGAATTATGTTGGAAATCCTAATTTCTATGTTTGTCTCTGTAATCCCATTAGGGAATGGGTTATCTTTACTATAAAGTAAAATTGGTGGCTGGTGTATCTCCAGTCAATCACTTAAGAAATATATATTTTTTAAGAATTCAGAGATATTGGTAATGTGAATGCCAAGACTCATGGAAATCTTCAAGGAACCAGGAAACAAAATCTTTTGTAAACACACAGAAAAAAGGGTTCATACCATATTATATATTGGTATGTTATAACTAATTTTAAATGGGTGAAATATATATGTACACGTGCACACAGAGAAGCTGGATTATATAAATGCTGCAGCAGGTTGAAGGGAGTTTACTAAAACCTGATATATGCAGATGGTAAAACCATGCTTGCTGAAGGACTTGAAGGAGAAGGACTTGAAGTACTTGCTGATGAATATCAAGAATTTTAGTCATCAGTATGGATTACAACTCGCTGTAAAGAACATCAAAATTCTCATGAATGGACCAGTTGTAAGCTATATCCCAAAAATGGAGAAAATATTGAAGTTTTCAAGATTTTGTCTTGCTTGGATCCACAATGAATGTTCATTGGAGCACAGAAAGATGCTGTATTGCCCAAGCCCATAAGTCCACATTAGTGCATATATCCTACACAATCTTCCTCAATCTCACAAAACACCCTGATGCAGACTGCAGGAGGAAAGTCAAATCAGTGAGTGTGCAAGCATTTCAGGGCTGGCAGTGGTCTCCCCATGGCTTCTCCAGCACCTAGGGCTGCATCAGAGTAGGTCCTTGTGGCTTCTCCACAGGTATATCTTGCAGGAAGTGCACCTTGCCAGCTGAAGTGGAGAACCAGCTAAGGCAGCTGCATGCTGGTCTGACCATAAAAGAGAAAGAGACCCGAGAACAAGAAAAGCAAGGTTCACTGAGCCATTTATCTTTCCACCCCTCAATTAATTACACATGTGTTTATTGGCCTGGTTGGCACAATAAACCTTGACTATCTCATACAGAATTACTGTACCAAAAAGAACTGGTCAATGTTCAATCATTTCTGGAAGCTGCATACGATCAAGAACCAATGGTATTAAAGAACTGAAGCTGTATTAGAGGCACTGATAAAAAAGAAAAACAAGTATTCAAAAATTGAAAGGATATCATTTTATATGTTTCAACAAATGCATAAAACACTAGGAGTTCTCACTTATCCATACAAAAAATTGAAATAATTTTTCAAGCAAACTAACTAGAAGACAGTCATATTTGTGCCCATTCTAAATAAAGGTAGTCCAAGTGCATATAGACATTATCAAACAATGTCACTAATATCATGTATAAGGAAAATTATGATGTGAATAATTTTTTAAACAATTGGTGAAGCTCATCAAGAGGGAATTGCCAAGTGTGTTAATCTTGGTAGATTTGAGAAACAAGTCAGGGAGACATTCATATGTGTATGAGAAAGAGTTTTATATACAGGAGCAATTGATTATTAAGAAAACACCCCAGTCTAGTCCAGAAAAAGTCCATAAGTCTGCCCATATTTCCAATACCAACTTATAAACTCCTCTTCAGATTCACAAAACACATGCAATGACGCCAAATGCAGGAAGTTCACAGGCCAGTGGGTTGGAAGTCTTGTGGATCCAGTGATGCTGTAAGCATCTCAGCACTGGCAGGATTCTTTATGTGGTTCCTTCAGCTCTGAAACTCTGACAGCCTTGGGGTAGCTTCAGATGGCTTCTCCTCAGAATTGTCTCACAGGGAGTAGGCAGAGAGTATTTCTCCTGCCTCCAAGGAGGCATGCTGGAATTCTAAGGATCCTCGGGAGAAGGCCATGCCCACTGTGGCAGTCATGTACTTATTCTAATTTCATGATTGAGATGTAGGGGTGGAGTCTAACCTGTTAATCTGGAGATAGCCATTGAGTAGCCAATGAGGCCTCTGTGTGGGCATGACTTTCTCCTTATACACCTGGGAAATCTCGTGATATTTTCCTCGTGGAGATGAGAAGCTATCTCCCCAGTTGTTGGGAATTAGTCTCAGAGTCAACGAACTAAGAACAAGACAAGATGGCAGCATCCCAGGAGCTGAAGGAGCCGGAGAAGAACCCACACAGCTTTGTCATGATGGAGCCAGACCTCTGAAGCTGGAGAGGATACATAGAGATCCCTGCCAGCGATGAGTTGCTTCTGCCACCCCTGAGTTGCTTCTGCCACCCCTGGATGCTGTTGATGGACCCTGAGTCCTGGAAGCGAGGAGCCATGGGGAAACCTCTGCCAGCACCGGGATTCTGCACCCACTGACCTGTGATATCGTGAGTCAGAAGGAGACATTATAGACTGATATCAGGTATATGAGTTAATATCAGACTTATGACTTTGAGCTGGACTGGGTTGGGATGTTTCTTAATGTCCTATTCCTCTTATACAGAAACCATACCCTTTCATCCATATGCTTGTCTGTCAATTTGTTCCTCTAATTTACCCACACCCACACAGAGACCTCATTGGTTATGACCTAATGGACAATCTAGGCTCCACCCCTCCACTCTGAGTCCTCAAATTGATACCAGGTTATAAAATTACTACAGCCAAAAATTCAGAATAGGACAAAGAACAAGAAATATATTTGCTCATGTATGTGCATAGTGGTTAAAAGCAGAGAATACCAGAAGGTTGCTTATCTTTTTTTACAATCATTTTATTGGTGACTCATATATAACACATAAATACATATACTGTGCCATGCACATACCTGCTGCCATCATCATTCTCCAAATATTTGCTTTTCCCCTTGAGCCCTTGACATCAGTATTTCATCTTTTCCCCTCCCTCCCCACTCCTCCCTCCCCCACCAACCCTCAATACTTTATAAATTATTATTATTTTGTCATATCTTACACTGCCCAATGTCTCCCCTCACCCACTCCTCTGCTGTCCATCCTCCTTTTTGCATTAAGGAATTCAGCATGAGCCTTCAATATAGAATACAACTAAATGTAAAGGAAACAAAAAAAAATTCTTCAGAATTGACTAATGGATGTCATAATACATGGAGAAAAAACTGAAATTATCAATAATTTCATTGTACTTGAGTGCACAATCACTGCCACTCAAGGAAGCAATAGTCAAGAAATCAAATGTGCAAACATTCTTCCCAAGAAGAAAGAGGTCACTTTAAGTTAGGTGCTCCTAACTTAAGCCATGGTGTTTAAGGCCGATGTTTCTGAATTTTGGACAATGGCTAGGGAGGACTATAGAAGAATAAATTAATTTGGACCATGATATTAATGAAGAATAGTGATAATTTATGAGCTGTCAGAAAAACACAGATCTCTATGTCTTATACGACATACCATCAGAATGCTCTTAAGAAGTAAGAACAGCAAGACTTTGTTTCATCTACATGGACATCTTGGCAGGAGCCTAGTCCCTGGTAAAGTAGTATCCACGTGAAAAAGTAAGATTGTCAATGAGATGAGTTGGAATATGGCCGCAACTATGGGATCAAAAGCAGCAATTGTGATGATGGTGCAGGATGGGTCACTGCTTGACCCTGTTACTAGTCACTATGAGTTGGAACTTACTCAGTGATGCGAAACATCAGCAGCTCATACACAGCAAAATAAAACATGAGCAAAGAACCATGTTGGTAAAAATACAGGAAAGAAACCAAGACAAAAGTTGGTTATAGAAGTGAATCTAAAATTGCTTTTGGAGGTAGAGTTACCTAAAATTGAATGGAAGAACTGTAAATGAAAGAGCTAGACAGAAATTTTTAAAAAGTGCCTTTAGAATGCAAAGTAAAGGATTACAAGTCATGCATAAACAAGAGGAGTCAGAACACCAAAAGGGAAGAAGACATTGAGAATATCTCAACCTGAAAGAAATAAGGAAAATAGGCAAGCCTCCATCAGGGGGCAAATGATGAAGAAAGTGTGCCCAAAGAGACTGTTCATGATTCAACCATTCCAAGAAAAAGCAAGTGATCAAAAATCAGCCATGCGTAAGACAAAGGCCAAGCAACATGGAAGTCATTGGCAAGAAATGAGACTACAGACATCAGTGAGTGGGCTGAAAGGAAAGAACCCTGCACAGTAAACGAACACTGAGGAAAACAAGGTCTTGAAGCACTGGCCAAGGAAAATCAAAGACTAGAGTTCTATATTTTCTCAATACAGAGGAACTTAAAATGTTCATAACTGGAACAATGGACATCATGAGTAAATCAGATGCGTTTATTCTCCCAGGTGTCTGTGGTGATTTCAATAATCCTTACCAGTACCCTAATTCAAATGTATCTCTTCTTCATTGGCCTTCCTTAGTTAGTGTCTATGGAAGCAGTTGTCAATCAATCAGAGGACATATTGCACTGTGAAAAACTGTTGCATGATGCCTAAACAAAATGCTTACATACAGAGGCAAAACTGAGAAATAAAGAGTGCCTAGCCTGGGATTTTCAGCTGCTTCCTATATGTGTGAAAGATAGACACTAGAGAAGGAAGACTGGAGAAGAAAGGCTGTGTTTACAATACGGAATTGATAAAGAATATTGAACATCCTATGGACTGTCAGAAGAACAAACGTATCTATCTAGGTGGAAATACAGCCAGAATGCTCCTTAGAAGTGAGAAGGATGACACTCTGGCTCACATACATTAGCTACTTTTTCAGGAATCTAGTCCTGGAGAAGGGCATAAGATTTAGTCAAACAGTGTCGGTAAAAAAAGGAAGCCCTTCAATGAGATGAATTAACAGAGTTGCTATAACAATTGGCTCAAATATACCAAGCAGGAGCACCATGAGCGATCGGACAGTGTTTTGTTCGGTTATCCACAGAGTCTGGAATCCTACTCGATGGTGCCAAAAACACTTTCCAGGACATTTTCTGGCACTTCAATTTTCACGACAGTCCTTGGAAGTTTTCTTATCTTCAGTGCACTCAAACTATGTCTTATTTAAATTTTCTTTAACTTTGGGGAATAAAATCAATCCTCGAGGGCCAAGAACAGGTCTGTCAAATCAATTCGATAAGGTTCCCAAGGTGATTTCTACCCTGTGGGAATGAACTGGTATTACTACAAGGGACATACAGTCCTAGACACCATGTTCCTGGCCATTTCCCCACCAATGCAGTGTTAAATTCATTAGCCTCACCTACAGGGTCTCTAGGAATCAGAAAGAGTTGAGTCCTGGTGGCACAATGGATTATGCATTGGGCAGCTACCTGCAAGATTTGTAGTTCAGATTTGTAGTTCACTGCTCAGAGAGAGAAAGATGAAAACTTCTATACCCCCTTAACTATTTACAGTCTCAGAATCCTACCGAAAAATCTACTTAGGCCCATAGGGAGAGCCACGATAGCAGTGAATGAAATGAGTCCAAACCAACTCTTAGGCACCTAAGAATGTAAGCTATCATCAGGAAACACTGCTTCATACATACACTAACCTTCAAAAAGAAGAGCAAATTTTAGAAAAGTTAAATGAAAGGGATTTCATTCCAATATGTAATTATAAAGACAAGGTCACACAAAAGTCTTTGGAGAAAAATTACAACAGATTTTTTTTTTAAATCACCTTAAAGTGACCATTGATCTCAATCTCTGTCATTTGTTTTGGAGGGTGAAGTTGCCATTCCAATGGTTACCTGGGATTTTCCTGGATGAATGGAGTTATCACTGTTCAGCAGCTTACCAGTGTCAAGTTGCTTTTCAGAATTCGGTAAATGAAAACCTAAGTAACTGTTTGGATACGTTGTTTGTGTTTAAAACAGATGATCTGAAAACAGAAAGCCTAATAAAGGAGGAAGTAGAAGGAAAGAGGAAGAGGAAAATATGTGGGAGGTTGTTTTCAAGAATATCAAAGAACCATTTCACTATCTCTTACAAGTGTATATTTACATTGAAAGTGGCATAGAGAGGAAGTTTATAGAGAATTCAGGGGAAAGAACTAATTCAACTTGTAGTTTCCTTAATCTACCAAATAAAACGTGGTCTTCATCTTATTTTTTTGCATATGTGTTATTTTAGGATTTCTATTTCCTTTTTAAAAAACAGGAATTAAAAAGAAGCATAACTTGGAAGCTTATAAACCATGTATGTTTCCTGAGGGAAAGGAGCAGTATACGCAGTATCTGTTCAGTATTTACTGCTTAGAGAAAAGACCAGGGAACCACCAAAAGAACCTGGATTGCCATTTTAATTGGAGTTTTAGGTTTTTTTTCCTAGCAAAAACTATCTTACCTATTTAGGGAACTCTAGAAACAGCTGATGATTTAAACATATTCTGATAACAACAACAACAGCAAAATTAATTTACCAGAGAATGGAAGGAAGAAAAAACACAAAATAAGTTGAAATTTCACTCAGACGGGTTTGATTCAATACTTTGCATTTAGATGATTTGATTTCTTGGTTCACCTTAAATTGAATAATTTGTATTCCATAAAGAATGAGAATGCACATGATGAAAAATTAAAATCTTAAAGGTATCTACAGTTCAAACTGGTCAGTTGTTATAGTGAAGGAGAGCATAGAAATTATTTTTAGAATAGTTGTGTGTTAAATATTACTCCAAATATATAGACCTTTGGTGCTTAGAAGTATTTTTCCTAGATAAAAAAGTGTGATCACAATGTTTCTTATAAACATTTCTGATGATTTATTTTTTGAGGTTTCTCATGATTCAGTTCAGTTGCTCACACTCTGTCTTCAAACATGGACACATATTTGGCTTAACACAGATCAACACACTTGCAATGACTTCCAAGAATTTATAGCAAGGGAATTTTTTTTACTCCCATGTCATTCAATATCTTTCATTTAAATAAAGAGTAATAATGGGCTATCCAGAGTTCAAGGGGAAACCTAAGGGGTTCAGATAAAATAAAGAATTATTTAAATTGGTATTTTTGGTGGCTGGTTTGAAAAGTGAATATATAACTTATCTGGGGCAGAGGTAGGAGTCTTGAGATTTGAAAGGCTTTGGCATATTTCCCTTAGCACACTAGTTAATGAAAAAAAAGTTTAGTGACTTTGTCTCAGTTATGTAAAATACCTCGCAGGCCTAAAAAATGTCATCACACCTTTCTATCATTACTATATTAACAAATTCTCTGGAACAGTCTCTCATGGTATATTTATTATCCTTTGCATGTATGATAAGTGCAAGGAATATGAAGTCAAATTTATAGTTTGTGAATAAAATTATACAGCATATAGCATAATGTGGATTGATAGAAGCCAGTATAATGAAATAAATGATATGGTAAATATATGAACAGGACATCACTGGTACTCAGTCAAGGAGGTTTTAACTTTGATAGCATATGCAGAAAATTATAGAAGGAAAGTTTTTTTTGTTGTTTTTAATGAACTCTACATTTGAAGTTTGAAGGTGAGGAGAGTGAGGTGACTGAGGTAGAAAAGACAGTAATCGACCCCACAGTTAGGAAACAGGTACATTAATGTAACTGCCAATCCATTGATTGTGTTGAAGGGGGCATTTATTGAAACTGCAACAGCAATAGATGGAATTGATAGAGAGCGACTGTGCTGCTATAGACGTTCACCTCTACTGAGCTAGGGACATTTTCTTTTACACTGAAATGTGCAGGCCTCTTCTAAGGGTTTTAGGAGGACAGGAAGGTGGGGGAACTTGAAAACAAGCAGTCTGGGAGGTGCAGTGGTGAAGCACTCACTGGGAATGGAGAGGTGGGAGTTTGAATCAATCAGCTATTCTGTGGGGGAACGGGAAACAAAAACTCAATGCAAGTCAATTTTGACTCATAGTGGTCCTATGCAGTGGTTCTCAACCTGTGGTCATAACCCCCTTGGGGTCACCTGATTCATAACAACAGCAAAATTACAGTTATGAAGTAGCAACAAAAATAATTTTTTGGTCGGGGCGTCACCCCACCATGAGGAACTGCCTTAAAGAGTTGCAGCATTAGGAAGGTTGAAAACCATTGTAATAGAATTTCTGAACTAAAGTTTGATGGGAGCAAATCTCATCATATTTCTCTCAGAGAGCACCTGATTACAACCTTAGAAACCAAGAGGGCAGATCTCTTGAGTCCTGTGGGATAAGTCTGAGTTGGGATCGACCTGATACCAGTAAGTGGGCAGAGAGAGATTCACTTAAGGTCATATTAGAGTAGTTCATTTGGCTGTTAATTCCTCATCTTGTCCATTCTTCTGGTCATTTCTTTATAGTAAAAGCTCCCAGCTTGTCAACGTGGTCCCTCTATTTTATTTTCTGATTTCCAGCATCTGTTCCAAGTTGTTACTGGTAGAGTATAAGTGGGAATAGATACAAGTTTTAGTTCTTGCTTGTAAGAATAATTGACTTGCCTCACCACTTTTCATTTTCCTTCCCATTGGTAGAGAAAAAGTGAGAACAGGAAAATGCACAGAGAGACACAGCAAAATCCCCAGCACTAGAAAAACAGAAGATTGGGGTTTTTCTCCTTCGCACATTTCCTCCCACCCTTTCTAGTTTTCAATAACATTTAAGCTTAACACGTGGATAATTAGTATTTGGAAGATGGACCATCACAGCAATATTCTAACTGGAATTTAGGACAGCCTCAGGACTCTTAGCTGTACTGATGATAATGACCCACTGGGTAATTAATCATTCTATAATTGATGAACCAGTTACTGTTAAATATCAAAAATCTCAGTTAGTATTATATGTCTTTCTCGCCCTGTGAGCAAACTCTACAAAGAAGGACACAGCTTGTCAGCGCTTGGACATTCTGACTGCCCATTCTGGTGGGTGTCAGGGGGTGGGGGTTAACTCTTCACTTACTTTCACTTCTTTTCTTCTACAAGCGATTTTTGGATTTTATAATTCCGAGTGGGACATCTTACTTCTTAGAGAACTTCTTCAATATTAGAAGGGTTGTGCAGTGTTATTCATCAACCAGTTGAAAAATTCATTTGAAATCTTATTTATAGCATCATGCATATATAAATATCATGATGGGAGAATAAACACTGTGACTTAAAGTGTTTCATTCCAAGAATCTGTGGAAACCTTTAGAAGTGGGTGAGAGAAATATCATACTGCCTGGTTTTATTTATGACCTACCCTTTGAGGTGCAGGTAGACAAGAAATTTTGTACATTTCTTCAGAAGGCAGCCTTCCATGAGAGCAGTACAAGGTGTGAAACTGAGAGTCAAGGCTCAGGGTAGTGTGGCTGACTGTGGAATGTGAATTGGTGTAATTTAGGTTATTCCCCCCCTCCCCTCAGTTCAGATAGCATTAAGGGCTACAAAAAAAAGAGCTTAGCATCCCCTCAAAAAAAAAAAAGGTGATCTTCAAATCATGGCATTTCAGAGTTGATTGCCATTAATCCCAAGTAGTAAACAGATTGTAAATCCTAGTATCAATCCTTCAATAACAGCCCTCATACTCAGCAGAAATAATATTGGTTCCTAAAAATGTAGACTTCATTGTGTCCAGAATATCTGTAAAATTTGAATTGAAGTGTATGATTGATGTTGATATTAATGATAACAGAGACATTGTAGTTAAGTCTAATTGAGAAGAACATGCAAAATACATTAGTGATTTTTAAAGCAAAATGAATTAATGCATCTGGGTAATTTATCATTGATTTTGCTGATTAGACACACATGCACACTGAAAGTCAGAGAAAGAAATTTCTATTCTCATGGTGAAAAAAGGATGCAATTTTGAGCAATTCTTTAAGGAGACTTACCTACCTGTAGTGTATCAATTATCAAATAAATATACCTAACACTAAGAAAATAGTCTTTCATCATTTACATTTATGTCAATAAATCCTTGTAACTCACAATTTAATTTGACACTAGATTGCCTTCTTAAAGATACTACGTTATTTTCTTCAAATCCAGAATTTCATGCAACCTATAATAATAGAATTTATTTAACTAGTGTTTTGTTTGTTTGTTTGCATTTTGAGTGGAATTTTTTTATTATAAGGGTGTTGGAAAAGAAGCTAAATAGAGGGCTACTATATTTAATAAATACTCTTCTGCAAATGTTATTTCAATTTTCAAATTAATATCTTTTTTATTGGATCACCACATGAAATAATGTGGGAGGAGCAATCAGGCAAGCCATGGAAAGTAGTAAGTAGTAGGTATAGTTTCATTGTGATAAAATGATTGCCTTAGTATTGAGAAATATTTTAATTTCACTTAACTTGGATAGTGTGGCAGAAATGACTAACAAATAAAACTAAGTGGGTGGTCATGAGACCAGCTTTAGACTAAGACAATAAATGGATAGACTGAATGATAAAAATGATTTCTTCTTTAAAAATATATATTTTCCAAAAGATCTAAAAATGTTTACAGTGCCCAACTTTACTTGGAAACTCCTTTATGTAGAGGATATGGATGCAGATTAGATTAAATATAGCATCATTTTACCTCAATTTAATCAAAATCTTAATATTTGTATTTGAATAATTTTTTGTTAGTGGCTATAGCAATGATAGCAACATCAACCATGGTAAGAAGAGAGAAAAGTAAAATATAAAATACATTTATCAGATGAACTTTCATTATTACTTGAATTTTTGAAACCTACAGATTTATTGATAATAAATTATATAATATAATAAAAATAAGGTAGCTAATAGGATATTCTTGAAACTAACTCAAGCAAAAATAAATCATTCAGATGGGCTAGAAAGAAAAAGGTTTACAAAGGCCCACCTTTTTATGCTAATAAATAATAGTTCATAACATCACTTTATGACCTTTCCTGCTTGAAAATTGGGCACAATATGATATGGATAACAATTGATACACTAGTGTTTCAGTAACCTTTAAAAAGTTAAGAATTGGAGACATACTTGTTATAGGTAATTATGTTGGTCTCTTACATCTTAAAGTTCCTTTATCTCCAAGTGGCAACTGACTGTTATCAATATCATGGCCCACTTAAAACTATATCCTTTTAGCCCTTTCCTTATTCTGATTCTCATAGTTCTTTGATTCAAAGTTCTTTGTCATTCACCTAGTTCCCACAAACCTACACAAGCCAACCATCCCTCCTTTACACTTTCTCTAGCACGTTTGCTCCTTTCCACGTCAATGTTCACTACTTTATATCAGGGTGCTAAAGCCCTCTCTTGAGCTCGTTTTCCTAACTTGTGACTGTTCCCTTTGAAGACATTCTATATCTTGTCCTACAGATTAGCTGACCTACAGCAAACTGCTCATCATATGACGTCAGTGTTCAACTTAAACTTGCATCCTTGAATCTGAGGCTACTGGATGTACAGCGTCACTCACTGGTCAGTTTCATGAAGCTGTTGTAGATCACCTCAGAGTCCACTCTTCCATTTCGATCTTAGATAGCATGTTTTTAATGACATTTCTTCTATGGCAATGAACATTAACAACATGACGTATCTAGTCCATCTACTAGTTATAGCAGTGCCTGGTAAACTTAGCTGTGCATAGGTCATCGGCTATGCCGGTATTTTCCAATCACTCTTTGCCTCCTCCCAGCCCTACTGCCAGAGTGCGTTATGTGTTGGCCTGCTACTCCCCTAAAGATGTACTGTCTCATAAACTTACAAGGGAGGTTTTACTCTACCCTTTGGGCAGGGGGCCTCAAACTATAGCCTGCAGGCCACATGCGGCCCACTGAGGACATTGATCTTGCACACCGAGTGTTTTTGATGCCACGACAGTGCTGCTTAGCAGCCGACTCATCCTGGACCTGCAGTGAATTTGTTCATAGGTGTTTGTTTGTTTATTTGTTTGTTTGTTTGCTTGCTTTTTTAAGTATAGTCCAGCCCTCCAACAGTCTGAGGGACAGTGAACTGGCCCCCTGTTTAAAAAGCGAGGATCCCTGCTTACAGTCATTATGAATTGGAAGCCACTCAGTGGCAGTGATTGACTGACTGGCTCTAAAACCTGAAGGATGATCTCTACACAGCAAACCATTTTGTTTTCCTTTTGTTTGGCTTCCTAGAGGATTTGGCCAATGGGATGGCAGGTTGTTGAGAAGAGAAGGTCAGGGCATTTTTTCCTTTAGTCTTTTCCTATTTGGCAATCATGTCTCAATTAGTAGTTTTGTCCATCTGTAACTACAGCCCCTGCCAGAAAGTCTAATGGCTTCCAGGTGTTTGTGATTTCTGGCCGTCCTTTCCTTAAACACTGAATTTGTTTTACTAAATGTGCTCACACTTATGTAAGTAGTTCCTTAATTAAAATGTCTTCATTTGAATCATTTTCAGAAACTTTGCTTAATTTATCTTAGGGCTTTAAAAAATTGTTTATTTCATCATTTGTCTTTTAATATCCATGTTCAACCTTACTCCAGATCAGTAGATGCAAAAAAAAAAAATAAGACAAGCTTCAGATGGAAGCATTATATATGATTAATAAAATCTCCGTCTGTCAAATTATAAAAGATAACCAATTATATTTTCATTCTGCAAGCTAATCTATGTCTTCTGAAAAACAAATACTGAACACTAAAATCTCCCGAAATAATATTTGATTGCTACATAATTTTACCTAGTAAGTAGCAAATTTTGTGCCAATAGACTAGTTTAAGAAATACACATAAGTAATAAAGAAATATACATACGCAAAAATAAACACAACAGGAATTGGACCCAATGCATTCATCTGGAAAAGATGCTCCTGACATAGATAAGAAACTAACTAATTACGAGGATTTATTGAGATAAAAATATGTGGGGAAAAGTGATTTTAGAGGTAATGAAAAACACCAAGAAGAGATCTTCCATGGCACGCTATACCTTTTAACTTTGAAATATGATCATCTCAAATGCCATTAGCACAATTGTGGAGTCAGGGGTTTTTCTCTTGCCATATGATTAGGTACTAAAAAGCCAGGCATTTGATGGTTTCACATCCTGCCACTCACCTTGACTCTATGGGATTTGGTGCTAACAACCTGAGAAATTGACCAATAAGCTAGTAGCCAACATGTCAGAACAAATGCCAACATACTTCCATTACACAGAAATCATTGCTGTTTGGAGTGAACACATGGTGACTCTTACTTTAGTTTATATAACCCCGAGCTTTGGGGATAATTTAAAGTCCTGATTGTCTGGCAGATGATTTCTCCCCTTGTGCCTGTCATATTGGCCTGTTTCAACTCCTCAGATCTCAGCTGGGAGGGCACTGTTAACTACTGCCTGGAAGTGATTTCCCATCAGCAGGTCAACCAAACCTTTTGCAGACAGCCATTTATTCAGTAGTTAGAATGCCAACCACAGACTACCAGAGCAACATAAATTTCATGTCTGGAGCTGGTCATTAAAATATGGCTTTATTGCATGTGGTTTTAAGTTGAACATTCAGTAGCACCACTGATAAAGTGAAATGTTAAATGTGTATTCATGACAGTTGTATAATTTATGTACTCTTGATCTATATACAAGGAGTCCTGGTTGTACACTGGCTACCCATTGTACTGTTAGTTGCAAGGTCAGCAGTTCAAAACCACTAACTGCTCCATGGGAAGAAAGAATGGGGCTTTCTGCTCTCCTAAAATGTGGCAGTCTCAGAACCTCACAGGAACAGTTCTACTGAGTCCTAAATGTCCCTGGAGGACTCATGGATGGCAGGAAGGGTGTATACAGAATGGTATCTTGGGAACTGAATGTTTAATCACAGTTTTCTCTGGAGCATTGCCGCTATCCATTTTGTTAGGGGACACAGTCAAAAGGTTTGTTTGGGGACATGGTCATCACTATAGTGATGGCATCTATGAATCATTTATCTGGATCTCAGCAACTAATAGAACAAACAATTCATCGTGCGTGCAAATGGAATGAGCCAGGCCAGGTAGACTAGAGAAACAAATCAAGAGACATTCATTTATGTGCAAGAAAGACCTTTACATCCAGGAACCTACCAGCCCAGTCTGACTCAAGTCCAGTCCCACTTCCAACTCACATTGGCACGTGCAGAAGGCAGGAAGACCACAGGCCAGTGGGTGCAAAATCCCCTGCATTCAGTAGCAATGATAACCTCCTGCTGGAAGGAAGGTGAATTAAGGAGAGACAGACAGACAGTCAGACTGACAGACAGACAGGAGGTTCCCAGGGCTGCCCTACGAGGTCATGCCAACAAGACGTATCATCAAGCTGTGACCTGAGTGACAGATTGAATACAGATTGAACATCCTACACTTTAATGTATCTTCAAGTTGACTTGAAATGATGAAGGACTCTTTTATTTCATGGCACATGCCTAAAAGAGGAAATGAATGTTACTCGGTTTCATAGTATAATTCTGTCAGAAAAAATGAAATTGTTGTAGTTAGTGGGATATGTTCTAAGAAGGTAAGTTCTTACATAAAGGAGAACAAGTTTGTCCTATTTGCATCAATTAGGCTTATTCTTTTTTTTCTTTAAATTATTATTTGTTGGTTGGTTGTTTATTTAAACCATATAATTTCTCGGGAAAAAATGATGTCAATTCAACAAAGATCTCTCCTCCAATATGAAACTTGTAGTCTTCTATTTTGAGGACCACTGATCAGTACCCCACCACGGGGTTGGCTTGTGCCTCTGTCGTCCCTAACGCACTCTTTGGTGACTTTCAGTTCTTCTGACTTTAGCCAGTCGTGATTAAGAGAGTAACGTCTCTTCAACCAGCTCCACAGGCCAATTATTGAATATTCCATGAAGGCAGCATTGTGACAGACCTAATGTGAAATCCAAAGCCATGTCAATGAACAGTGAAAAAGAGGGAAAAGAGAGAAAAGCCCTGCTCATTAAGTCAGTCAAATGGTATGTTTACACCACAAGCAAGGAACTCAAACTGCTTTAGAAAGGAGAGAAGAAGGAAAGAAAGAAAAGGAAGGAAGGAAGAGTCTTAGCAGGTATTGTGAGTTTGGGAAGAAATTGTGTTACTAGGTCATTAGAAACTAAGCAGATTGTTGTTGTTGTTGTTGTTGTTGTTGTTACTCTTTGAATCCTGTAACCAAAA
>PVJH01029844.1:0-25646 GCA_004026705.1 Nesogale talazaci | reverse complement strand
CCCCCCCCCCCAAGAAAGGCACAGATCCAGGGCCTGCTCAGGGAGCCACCCTTGGAGCTCACACCCACGGCGTCCGGCGGCGTCGCACCCCCACGGCTCGCTCTTTTCCATACGTTCCAAACGGGAGTACCTCTCGTGTCCAGAAGCACGCTCCCAGCAGCCGTGCCTCAGGGGCTGGGCTCTAGAAGTCCTGGGACTGGGTGCCAGCAGGGGGCTGGAGGCCGGTGCGCAGCCGGTACATGCGGCCCAGGGCCCGTGTCAGGAAGGCGCCGCTGGTGCTGATCTCCAGCAGGGTCAGGTTGTCCAGCTGGAACACAAGAACACAGGCCCTGGCTGTCAGGAGTCCGCTTTCTGAGAAACGAGGTACTCAACGAAAATTCAATGGAAAAAAACAAGAACCGATGATTCTTTTTTTTTTTTTTTTTTTTTAGGCATCACTGCACCTGGTGGTGGGTAGGAGGCCCAGCCTTTGCTCCTGGGAGCCGGAATTGAACCTTCGTCCTAGTGGGCCGCAGTCCCGCGCACAACCACTACGCCACCGGGGCTCAGCCCCCGATGATTCTTTTAAAAATACAAGGACTGAGCACTGGTGGCGGAGTGGTTGTGCGCGGGACTGCGGCCCACTGGGACGGAGAGTTCAATTCCAGCAGGGGAGCTGGGCCTCCTACTCCCACCACCGGAGAGCAGTAATGCACCCCCCCTCCAAAAAAAATTAGATTAAAAGCAGATTGTAGCGGTTATGTACTTGATGTCAATTTCATGATTGGGATGTAGGGGTGGAGTCTAGCCTGTTAATCTGGAGATAGCCAATAAGGCCTCTGTGGGCGTGGCTTTCTCCTGAGAATTCTGGGAAGTCTTGTGGTATTTTCCAATTGGAGTAGAGACGATTGACTCAGTCTCCGACACGACAAACTACTGACAAGACGAGATGACAGCATGCTGATTGATCCTGATTCCTGGAGAAAGGAGGAGCTGGAGGAGAGGCTACATGGGCTTGCTCTGATGGAGCCAAAACCTCTGGGGCCAGAGAAGCCACGTGGAGACTCCTGCCAGCACTGAGATGCTTGGGAGGCCACAGGGAAACCCCTGCAAGCGCTGAAATGCCTCTACTACTTCTACCGCCACCAGACACACCAGACTCTGCACCCATTGGCCTGTGATTGTCCTGGTGCCATTGCATGTGCTTCGTAAGTTGGAAGGTGACTTTATAGACTCGTATCGAACATATGGGCTAATATCGGACTTATAACTTTGGACTGACTGGGTTGGGATGCTTTCTCAATGTTTCATTCCTCTTATATATAAACCTTTCCCTTATAAAACAACAACAAACAAGCTGCAGTTCCCATCCGCCGTCAAGATGTCCTTCCCCAAGTAGAAGCCGCCGTGGCTGGCTACTCTCCCCACTACCCAGGACCCAGCTGAATACGACATCTCTCCGGAGACCTGGCGCCCTCAAATCGAGCAGCTGGCCATAAGATCCCGGCTTCAACAGAAGCCTTTGCTTCAGGACAACAACCCCAGCCGCAGAGCCGCATGGAAGATTCTGCCTTGGTTCATTGGACCTAGGCTAGATCAGCAGATATCTACCCCAATTTCCGGCTTACTCCCCAGAACTCACTCATCGGAGCTGGGTTTGGCATTGGACCCCTGGTGTTCTGGTATTACGTTCTCAAAACTGACAGAGACAAGAAAGACAAACTTATCCAGGAAGGAAAATTTGATCAAACATTTAACATCTCGGGCTGAGCCCTACTGGTATAAGTGGTTGAGTGCAGGACTGCGGCCCACGGGCTTGGTGGTTCAAATCCAGCGCCGGCTCTCAGGAGCAGGGCTGGGTGGCTCCCACAACCACCAGAGGGCAGTGATGCCCACAACAGCAAACATCTAACATCTCATATTAAGTTTGGCAATAATGACTGTATTCTTGCTTAAGTAAATCTTCTATTAACCATTAGAAAACAAACACAAAAACAAGCTGCAGGCACAGCTGAGGGGTGCCGCTCCCTACCCTGGCGTGTGCCTCCTGCTCTCTCACAAAGCGGTCAGCCGAGACCCGGAGCTTCGCAATGCGTGTGTCCCACGTCTCCTTGATCAGAGTGCGGATCTCATCTGCTTTAGGGATGTTGTCGGCAGCGCTGAGGAAACACGCAAGAGGCAGCATCAGCCTTCAGAGCGCAGGGAGCTCAGACCCAGAGGCGATACTCGTCAGGCACCAGAGTCCAGCAGCGTGCTGCTCCACGCGGCCTTGGCCCCCATGCGCTGGCCGCTGTAAACTGCACCCTGCTCCCCTGCTGAGAGCAGGCTCCCAGGCTGGCACCCCCCCAAGGAACGGCTCTCTGAGGCTCATCGCCGCCACCGCCACCACCACTGCAGTCAGGGTGAACTGTGGATCCACGAGCTCAGCTCCAGCAGCACCGGTGTCAGGTCAGAATGAGCTCCACTTGCAGGGGCCTGAAGGACGGGTGTCACAATCTAGACCTCAAACTGCCAGTGGGCTCCACGTGAGCCCTCCTACAAGCCAGAACGTGTCTGACGTCGTCAGCCCAGCCCAGGAGGGTGGCACTCAGGGAATGCGCCAACAGACCCCCTGCACAGAAGCACTGGACCTGGGACAACGTGCCTCCAGTGGACATGAGGAATCTAGGCAAGGAGGTGGCAGGGCCTGCACAACAGCTCACATGACCAAGGGCGGGCCAGCAGGACAAGGGTGGGCAGATCAAGCCTCTGAGCCAGATACACAGCAGACCAAGGCTTGTGTGGGAAGCTGCGCACGTCTGAAAGTCAGAAACCAGAGCTGAGCAGGCTGGCCCCTCCCTGGCCCAATGCTCAGCTCCAGAACATCTTTCAATAGCCCTCCAACAGCACAGCCTGCTCCAGACAGGGGCCTAGATCCCTACCATCCCCTCGCACTCCCTTCCATACGGCTGCACCTGTGGACACCAGCCCTCACCCCGTACTGTACCCCAAGAGCCCACCCAAAGTCAGGCTGCTAGGGAACCACCTGGCATCACAAAGCCCGAGGGCATGGTCCAGTCTGGGAAATGCTCTCGCTCACGCCAGCCCATGGGAAGCCTCCTCGCTGGGCTGTGGAGGCGCACTCACTCACAGCAATGCTCTGGCTTGAAGGAGCATTGGCGTGCAGACGCCTCTCCCCAACCTCACGCTGACCCCCAACCTCCGGGCAACCTGCCCTAGTCCTGCCCTCCTTCTTCTACCCCACCAGTTGTGCTGATCAAACCTGCCCACCCTCCACTGAGCCTACTGCCTACTCCACCTGCTGCATACAGGACAAGGTGCAAGGTGCAGGTGAGAGGGCTGCAGGAAGTGCCAGGTCAGGAGCAGAGGAGAGGATATGGCACCAGTGTCACCTAGCAAATGCACACAACAGGTGAAGAGGCTCCTGTGACCCAGTGTTGTCACAGTAGGCTCTCCCAGGAGCCAAAGGTCAGAGGCCAACACGGCCCTCCAGACACAGGCCCATGAATGGAAAGTGCAGAAGGAAGAAAGTCACACCAAGTGGCCAAAAGGTTGCTGTAGAGGTGGTCCCAGCGGCTCGGCCTGGGGTCCCAGTCAGCTGCCAGAGGAGCGCAGGAAGAGCCAGCAGACTTACGAGGGGGGCCGGGAGGAAGGGGTCTGGAGCGGCAGGAACTTACTGCTTCAACAGCAGCTGGCTGAGCTCCATGTAGTGCGGGCTGGGCATGGGGGTAAAGGTTTCTTCCTTCCGCTCATGGTCCCTCATCTCCTCCAACTTCTCTGAAATTCAGAAGCAAGCACACGTCACTGCAGGCAAGTCCCGTGACACATTGTCCCAGGATACCAAGCTTCCCAGAGGCGGACAGACACAGCCTCACGTGCACACTGACACGGTCTATTAACCACACCCTGAAGTCCCCCTCTGGGAAGGACATCAGCTGCTGCTGGCCTGGCCTGGCACTGGATGAATGACAGGACACAGTGGAGTTCAAGGCAGGGGCCATGCTTTCCCAGTGGCTAGAACACACCTTCTTCACACTCCGCCTTGTCCAGAGACCCAGACTTCACACACTTCCATGACCACAGGTAGAGCTGGCTAACAGACACCTCCAGAACAACAAGTTCAAATCCCAGCTTTGATCAGCACTCCAGCACAGCACCTGCCCTGTGGTCTCCCACTGCAGCCATGGCAAGTCCACTCCTGCCCACGCTTCGAGCCAGCACCTTGGCTGTCATTTAGAACACTTCTCTGCCTTTTAGAATACACCTAGACGCCACCAGGTCTGACAGGTCCCAGCCACCGGCTCCAAGACCTCCTCAGCTCCCTTCTCACAAGTCCTGACCCGCAGCCCCTCACCCCAATCCCATCCACAGACCTTTCTAAACAGCAGCGAGGTCTTTTTAAATCTGAACCTGGAACAAAGCACTCCAGTTCAAATCCTCCAGTGAACCAAACAGTCAGACAAGCACCGAACACTGACCTGGACACAGCGCTGTGGGCACTGGCTGACATTTCCAGCTACAACTAGAAATGGGGACACAAGCACCCAGTGCCCAATGAGTGACACTGACTTACAACGTCAAGCTCACTCTGCCCGGGGACCAGGCGGTTCCACTGCCTAGTGTGAACGGCAAACAAACCGTACCCTTGCAGTCTTCCTGACCGCCCCACGCTGTGCACCTCCAGCGGGGGAATGGGCAGCACCTGATGCACTCTCCCCAGAGGCACTGCTCAGCCACCGACATAACAGACCCCGTCACCTGCTCAGAGCACGTGGCCGCGCAATAAGACGTCCTCAAGAGAGTGGACGAAACCGGGAACAGAACTCAAAACCATCAAAAAGACCAGGCTCCCTGGTCAAACAGACTGGTGGGGCCACGCCCAATGCCCCTCCTCCGGTCTGGAAGGTAACTCTGCCGTGGACTTCCTTTTCAGGCCTCGGCAGCCAGGTGGGTGCCGGGAACAGTAACGCGGGGCAGGTGTGCCTGCTGAGACCAGCCAGCCATCTGTGAGTAGAGGGCAGCAATGGCTTCGGGGAAAGCTGGCGCAGGTCAGCCCAAATTGGGGAAGGGGAGCACAGGAGGAAGTGGGCCGAGTGCGGGGACTCCGGGCAGGGGACCCAATGTGTCTACACTGCTGCCCGCAAAACCATCTATCTGCTCTGTCAACAGAGCAGAAATGCGTGACCCAGTGAGAGATGGCGCAGCGGGGCGACTCTGGAACCATTCCACAAGAAAACCTACATAGGCCACTGGAAAAGAAAGGCCCTCTCAGGTGAGTCCATTCACTGAGAGTGCAGGGGCAGGTGCAGAGGTCTCTAATCAGAAAGCAGCAGTCCCCTGGTGGGGTGGGGAAGGCGGAGCATTCAGCCTGAAAGGGGACCCAGGAGCCTCTGGGGGGCCAGCATGAAGGGTCTGCAGGGAGACCTTTGCTGCGGACAGTCTAGCCACTGGCGCTCCTGTTGTTTCAAGGGGGAAAGATAGGGCTCTCTGCTCCCTTAAAGACTAGTGGCCTCGGGCTGAGCCCTGGTGGCGTAGTGGTTGTGCGCGGGACTGCGGCCCACTGGGACGGAGGTTCAATTCCAGCAGGGGAGCTGGGCCTCCTACTCCCACCACCAGAGAGCAGTGATGCCCCCCCCCCCCAAAAAAAAAAAGACTAGTGGCCTCACACTCACAGGGGCAGTTCTACCGTCCCTCATGTCAGAATAGACCCTTTGAGTTCCCCCGCGGATACGTTCAACACCACTAAAAACAACAGTCCCACAGGCGGTCAAAGGAATGTCTCTGTAAAGCCACTTGACCGGGGTGGGGAAGCCCATACACCTAAAACACAATTTGGCCTCGCACGAAAAGCAGCACGTGGCCATCGACATAGCTCGACACATCTGCGGGGGTCGGCGGCCCGCACTCGGCAGGATCCTCAGGAAAACTGAGGAGGAAGGGGGTCCCTTTCGGTGACACCCCAATTCGGCATCCGTCTCCTTACCTACGTCCATCCACTCGGGCGCGAGCAGGCGGCACTTCTGCCTCTGCTTCAGGTTCATCGCCAGCCACAGCGGCACCCGCACCGGGAGCCCGGGGTTGAAGGGGCCCAGGTCCCCCTGCCAAGGAACACACCGCCGTTGAGATGCGGAGGAAAGGCCTGGCGAACCCCATCCCCCAACCCAGCCCGGGGTCCGCCGCGACCCGGGGTTCCGCGGAGGAAGCAGGGCCCGCGAACCGCTAACTCCGGCGGCGGCCCGCCTGCTGCTTGCAGGCACCTGCGCCCCGGGTACCCCACACGGGAGGCCTCTGCACCCCGCGACACGGGAGAGCGGCCCAGGGGCGTCCCCGGCGGAAAGGGCGGAGGCTTTCCTCCTGCAAAACGGCCGCTTGGGGGGCTCGAGGCGCCGACCTCTCGGTCAGCAGCCGGGGTGGCCCCGCCCGAGCTCTGCCGCACCCCAATCCCCCACGCGGTGGGGCCACGGACTCCAGCTCAGGACGGACTGACGCGCCGCGGGGCCCGGAACGCTCTCGACACAACCCGGCCGGGGACCCGCCCGCCCTTACCCCGATGAGGTAGATCTTATCCAGACTAAAGTTAGGGATAATGGTCACCAGCTCCTTCTCCGCCAGAAACTCCACCTCGGCCGCGTCCATAGCGGCGCGGAGCTCCGGCCCGGGGGTCGGCGTCCCTGCCGCGACCCTCTGGCTCCCGAAGGAGGCGCCGCGGCTGTCGTTTCCCGCCACAGCGCGGGGCCCGCCCCCTCCGGCCGGAAGAGGCCTCCGCGTGGCCTATAGGAGCGCAGTGCTTTCCGGCGAGACTCGGAGAGGCGGAAACCGCGGCTGTTCCGAGCCCGGGGATTGGCCGGCCCGCCGCAAACCGCCCCGCCCCGCCCCGCCCCGCCCCGCCCCTCCACGCCGTAGCTCACGCTGCTCGGGCGCCGCACACCTGAAGCGCGTCTGCGAGCCGCACCCACGCCTGCGCGCGGCCGCTGCACCTGCGGCGCCGCCCGGGAGCGAACGCGCTTACGGGCCGGGTCCTAGGGCCCTGGTGACGCCGCAGGTAGAGCGGTTTCAAAAATGGGCCTTCGAGCCCACCAGCTGCTGCGGGAGGGCGGCGTGGAGCCGCCTGATTCTGTAAAGTCGGCAACCTTGGAAGCCTTCGGGGTCTACAGGGTCGCCGGAGTGGAGAACCCACTGGAAGGAAGGCAATGGGTTTGGTTCGGGCTGGGGGTATGGCAAAGAGACAGAACTCAGCTCAGAAGGAGCTCAGTGCCCAGAACCGGGGCAGTTTGATCCCAAACACAAAGTAGGATCCGGAGTTAGAAACGCAAAGTTTAAAATCCATGCAGGAAGGGCTGAGCCCCGGTGGCGTAGCGGTTGTGCGCGGGACTGCGGCCCACTGGGACGGAGGTTCAATCCCAGCAGTGGGGCTGGGCCTCCTACTCCCACCACCGGAGAGCAGTGATGCCCCCCCCCCAAAAAAAAATCCATGCTGGTAAATGATATCCCATAATGGCACAACCTGAAGATGTTCCCTTGACCGCAGTTGTCACAGATAGTTTTAACCAGTGAAAAGTCAGAGATAAATGGGAGAAGGAAGACCTGAGTGACAGGCGATTTCCGTCCGGGTTAGGGGCAATCGGTTGGCCCTTAAGTAAGGCCTAATGTTCCTGCTGACAAGGGCCCCCGGAGCGGCAGTGCCAGCATTAAGTGAGAGGTGGAAATAAACGTTATCAGAAGGGGTCACCAGCAGAGAGACTGCAGACAATGCAAACTGTCCAGACGGAATCTCCACCCGTGTAACAAATGCGAAGACATCACTTTTTACTTTGGAATCCACCCTTTGGGAAGTCGCTCACAGATGGTTTACACGAACTTCAATCGTCAGGGGAAACAGTTTGGCCTGAACAGGGCCCCCAAGCCCTCTGGGGGGCAGCAGGAGGAGTCTGCTGGACACAGCTGTTGACCCTGACTAAACAGCGTCTTTCCCTTCCTTCCAGCCTCAATTGACTAACGTTGCTGCTGTTGTCAGTTCTGACTCAGACGTCGGACAACAGGACAAAGCACGGCCGGGCCCTGCGGCCCTCACAACTGGCCCGGTGCTCAGCCCGTTGTTGCAGTCACCGCATCCATCCATCTGGTGGAGGGCCTGCCTCGTGTTCAATGCCCCTACAAGCGTTGTCAGGGGAGCCAGCCCGGACAACATCGCAGGCCCGTAGGCGCAATTGTACAGGTATAATATATAAAGATGCGAGCCATAGAGAATGAGAGAGAGGAGTGTGAGTACAACCACCACAGGGTCAGGCACGTGGCAGCGTGCCCACCTCAGCCCCTCTTGATGGGTCACGGGAAGGTGCGGGAGGAGGAGGAGAGAGATTTCTTTCTAACCAAGGCTTATATACACTTGGGTATGACATGCGTCACTGGAAGGGACAGTAGCATGGGCCGTACAGCAATGGGAGGGGGCGATCTAGGGGTGGACACGCAGTAGGAAGAGGCGCAGACTGTGAGGTTCCCAGGAGGACAAAGCAATGGCCTGGCACAGTGGTGGGCCTACTGCGGCCCGTGAGCCAGACGTGGCTCTTTCGGTGAGAACGGGCGGCTCTGAAGTCACATTGAAGACGTTTGAAGGTTTTGATTTCAGATCACGGTGACGGCGTTTGTTTGGAAAGACATACTGAAGGCTCTCGAGTGATCTTAAAGTTGTGAGGAGGGACACGATTTGGCTCTTGGGTCTCAAGAGTTTGTCGAGCCCTGGGCTGGAGGTGGAGAGGGACCAGCTCGGGGGACAGCAAAGGTAGAGGTTTATAAGCGGGAGAAGAGAAATCAAGGGAGAGGGTGAGGTAGGATATAGTGGGGGCAGGAGGGCGTGTGGGTGAGTAGTTTTAACTGGTAAATGCCGAGTTGACAGTCTGAACTGTAAACACACACACACACACACACACACACACACACACACACACCTAATCCACAAAAAAATTCATTTATAAGAAATGGCTAAAAAAAAGAAGTGAGGATCTATATATAACCTTCTCCCTGGTGTTATGGACAACAGAGAAGTGGGCGAAGGGAGACATCAGACAGGGTACGAAATGACAAAATAATAAACATTTATAAATCATCAAGGGTTCACGAGGGAGGGGGAGCAGGGAGGGAGTGGAGCTAATACCAAGGGCTCAAGTAGAAAGAAAATGTTTTGAGAAGGATGATGGTAACAAAGGTACAAACTGCGCTGCATGCAATGCATGTATGTGTGGCTTGTGATGAGAGTTGTATGGGTCCCCAATAAAGTGATTTTTTAAAAAAAGGAATGTAAGCCCAACATGTAGTGATCAGACCGCTGAGACCTGTCCAGCTTCTAGAACTTGGGCTTGACCGTGAATGCACCAGGAAGCTATTTGCAGGAAGCATGTCGAGGTAAAGCCTGAACAGATTTGCTTTTGAGAAAAAAATGCATTGGAGTAGATGCCCCTTGGGGGCAGGATACACAGTCCCAGAGCAAGCAAACACACACACACACACACCCTCTGCAAGCTGTGAGCAAAAGGACGACCTTGGGCAGTGTCTCTGGGGGCCCAGGATGGGGTCTGTCCAAAGCCAGGGCGCTTCTAACTGCCTGTGCTGTGTCCAGGCCTGGAAGCTTCCAAAACGGAAGGCCACAGGTATTTATTCCCTCATCTACCTGTGGCTCAGACACATTCTGGCAGCAAGCCTGCCCCTCCCTGGGGGGCCTCGAGGGGCTCCTGGGCTTGGCTGGGGGACGCCAGCCCCCACTGTGCGCATCACGGCGGCAGAGCCAGCCGCTCTCAAATGGCTCCGACATGGTGTGACTACACTCTTGTGTCTTTTTGCCATCTGCTGCTGTCATTAAAAAATTACATTTCCATCTGCTTTCACACTTAGCCCCCCTCCCAGCCTCCCTTCCTGCAGGGATACGGCGGCGGCGGTGAGAATCCGGAGTCCAAGGACCAGAATGTTCCGCCACCGCCGACTCGTGGAACCTGGGAGCTCTCCCAGGCGGGGCAGGCCACCCACCCACCCACCCACCCATGCTGTGCCTGTCTGCCCATGGCCCCTTGGTTCCTTTGTCATCGACTGTGGTCTCCACCGTCAACACCCGCTTCAGGGAAGCCGTTCACATTTAAAAATGATTATGATCGTCAGGTTTAATCAGGATGCCTGCCTTTAGCATTAAAAATAAATGAGAAATAAACTACAGGCATTAGTAACCACCCTCACCCCCCAAGATGTTATCTAAGGAAGGACAGACTCACTAATAATAATAAGACTGGGGCAATGCTTGGGGTTGAGAACAACTTGTCCTTCTTGGCCAGCCCCCAGCATGCACCCACCATCACCTCAGGAGAAAAACAACCCAGGACCGAGAGCTGATTCCAACCCAGAACTGCCCCAGAGGGTCTCCGGTCTGTCGATCTTTCCTGGAGGGCAAAGTGCCTCATCTTCTTCCCGTGGAGTGGCTGGTGGGTTGGAACCGCTGACCTTTTGGGGAGAGCCCAATGCTTGCCCCGGTACATGACCAAGGCTCCTCTGTAAAAATAAGTAAAATACAAGAAAACAAGCTTGGTGCCATGGGGCCCAGGCCCACTCACAGCAGCCTTTCGGGGCAGGGTAGACTTGTCCCTGTGTGTTTCTAAGATGGCAGCTCTTGACAAAAGTCAAAGGACCCTTCTTCCTCCCGGTGGTTTGGAACTGCTGCCCTTGGCGGTCAGCAGGTCCATGCACAGCCATTATGCCACCAGGGCACCTCCGTAGCCTGGCCTTAGTTGTAAGAAGTCCCTGGGGGTGCAATGGGGAGAACGAGGAGGCGGGCTACAACCTCACAGGACAGACCTCTGTCCTGCAGGGCCAAGCGAGTCAGAATTGACTCCGTGACTGTCCGTTCTTTGGGGCTTGGGGGAGCCAAGGGCTAGCTGACGGAGTTGCTCAGGGGAAGGCTGGCTGGAAGGCCATCAAGGCATTCCCTGGAAGAAAGAATGGCCTGGCCGCCAACTCCCAGAAAATCAGTCCCCAGGAGCCAGGTTCACCCCGACACACAGGGGGTGGCGGTGACTCAGAACCGGCCAGCCCACAAAGGGGACGCTGACCAGCCTTGCCGATCCTGAACTCAGCTTTGTGGGTGTCACTCCAGCTTGGAGGACCCTCCGTTTCTCACATTCATAGGCAGTGCCAGGCTCCCCCCTAAACCCAGTCACCATCCAGGCTGCCCGGCAACCCCAAAGCCAAGTCTCTTTGAGCAGTCTGGGTAGTTGTGGCTCCAGGCGAGGCTCCGGCTGGGGCTCCAGGTCACCAGCTAGTACATCAGGTCCCAGCCATGCTACCTGGGGGGGGGGGGGTGCATTCTGATGGAAGGGAAGGGATGGAAGGGAAGGGGGCCCGGGAACCATGAGGAAGCAGATGATCACTGCTAGTACCCGGGCTCCTGGAGCCCTGGTGACATGGTGGTGGCACATCCAGCTGCTAACCCGAGGTCCGTGGTTCAAAACTGCCAGTCACCCTGCAGGAAGAAGATGAGGCTTTCCATCCATAGAGTGACAGTCTCAGAAACCCACAGGGGCAGTTTACGCTGTCCTGTAAGGTTGCTAGGACTGGGCATAGACTATAGATATAAACATAGATATAGATGAGATAGACAGATAGAGATATAATTTAACCACAGTGCTCTGTCTCTCAGGAGGCCTGGGGTCCTAGGTACTCTACCAGGGCTGTGGACCAGTGGCTGTCCTGGCCCTGGACCTGATCAGGAAGGCAATGCTAACATTCTCCTTCACCCTGAGACCAGAAAAACTAGATGGTGCCCAGCAACCAACTGCTTTCAGGGGGATCCCATTAGGGGGTCCGGCATGGAGTGGGAGGAAAATCTAAAGCAAAACTCAAAAGCAATAAAAATGATAAGATTCCCTGGTCAGATAGAGACTGACAAACTCCTCAAGACTGCTGGATTTTGGTCACCCTCCATGTCCAGAAAAGAACTCACCCCCTGGGCCCAATTTTCAGCCAAAGAATAGGTCTGTGTGGGAAAAAACATTAGTGAGTCATGCATCTAAGAGAACCATCCCCCCACCTCCACCACTCTGTTTTTTTCAAAGCTATATATATATATATTTTTTTTTAACCAAACAACCTCATCACCTTCAGAGTACTCTCCATTACATTTCACACATTTTCCATACTCCTCTGTTTGGATAGCTGACAGCACCTCCCGCATTTTTGTTTTGTCTTTTTTTTTTTCTATGTCTTTAAATCACTGTCCTTTTGTGACTCTCTTCATTTGAGGAGACAAAAAAGTCACCCAGAGTGAGGTCCGATGAATCAGATGCATGGAGGTAACTGAGGCCTGCTGGTTTTTGTCCTAAGTGGCACATTGAGATGGCTGCATGAGCAGGTGCATTGTCTTGGTGGCAAAGCTAGTCCTCCTGTCTGCCACAAATCAGGCCTTTTTTGTCACACCTTATTACACAACCTCTTCAGAACCTGTAGATAGAAAGCTGGATTAACAGTCTGGCCTGGTGGAATGAACTCCAAATGCACGATGAGGTGGTATTTTCATCTGTTCAGGAAACTGACACCAGGAGGTTTGTCATAGATTGGCATTTTATCTACTTTGAAATGAGAAAACCACTCCTACACTTGAGTTTTTCCTGTACTGCTGTCCTTGTAAGCTGTGTTCAGCATCACAACAGTTTCTGAAGCAATTTTCCCAAGTGGGAAATAAAATTTCACAGTCACAGACTGTCCTCTTAAATTGGCCATCACCAAAAAACAAGGTTTGAACAACACTGCTTTTACCAAGGGAAAAAAAAATCACTGTGACAAGAGAACCTTCCTAGATGATGCCACTGGGTGGACTGACTCAGAGTGAGTCGCTCGATGCTCGTATGGGGGGTGGGGGGGTGGGGGGAGTACACTGTGATAGCTCTGCCCAGTGGAGCTATTTCCCATTTTTTGGGGGGGGGGGTATCCCAGATATCTTCAAATGATCTACTATTTGTGACCAGATGGGCAGCCTAACCCAAGGTCAAAGTTCAGAAGGGTTGGGCGTGGGGCAGGGATGGAAATGGGAAGCACAGGAAGGATTCAATATCTGGTGACTCTGGTGGTTGTGTACTTAATGTCCATGTCATGATGGGGATGGAGCGGTGGAGTCTAGCCTGTCTATCTTGAGATAGCTAATGAGACCTCTGTGTGGGCGTGGCTTTCTCCTGGGAATTCTGGGAAGTCTAGCAGTATTTCCCCATTGGAGATGAGAGACTTGACTCACTCTCTCTTAGAGATGAGCTACTGACAAGAGGAGATGACAGCCTGCTGATCGATCCTGATTCCTGGAGAATGGAGGAGCCAGAGGAGAAGATCCATCGGCTTGCCCTAATGGAGCCAAACCTCTGGGGCCTGAGAAGCCACATGGAGACCCCTGCCAGTGCTGAGTTACTTCTACTACCACTGGACACACAAGACTGCACCCACTGACCTGTGATTGTCCTGGTGCCATTGCACGTGCTTCAGAATCAGAGCCTGCAGTTGAATCCGAGGCCCGAGAGAGAACACTGAAGTGTGAGGAGAGCTAACCTAGGTGCAAACAGCCCCCAGGGAGCAAGGAAATTGGCCATTACCCACTCATGCCATCACAGAGCATGGGGTAACTCAGCCGCACAAGACCTCTTTAACGTGGAGACATCACAGAGCATGGGGTAACTCAGCCGCACAAGACCTCTTTAACGTGGAGAGAGGCAGGGAAGCTACTTTGAGGACTCCAAGCCATGCCATCTTCCATCGCCTCATCTGCTTGTGCAAATTGGACATGGAATAAGAAAGACGTAAAGAGAATCGAGGCATTTGAATGGTGGTGCTGGAGGAAGAATACGGAAAGTCCCAGGAACTGCTGAGAGAACAAACAGATCTGTCCTGGATGGAGGACAGCCAGAGTGCTCCCCAGAGGCAAAGATGGCAAGACTCTTGTCTCCCAGACTTTGGGCATGTGGTCAGGAGAGGGCAGTCACTGGTGAAGAACAGAAGAACATCCTGTCCTGCGTCAAAGAGGAAGTCCCTGGACAAAATGGAAGGATCCAGCGGCTGCAACAATGAGCTCAAACATGGCAACAATGTTGCCGATGACGCAGGACCAAGAGACGGTTCCTCAGAACAACAGCGCCTCCTGTGGGCAGAGGGCTCCTCCCAGAGGCTCCCCCTGGCTCAGTGTGTTCAGTCCCCCCAAGCGACCCCCACCCCACCCACCGACTCCTGCCCTGGGTCAGCAAGAGCAGAAGCCAGTAGTGGAAAGTCAAGTTGCACTGGTCCGTGGTGGGGCCCCTGTACAGGAGAGGGAGTGACAGACCACACCCACCTGCAGCGACTCCACCAGCTCGTTTAAACTGTCTCTGGCATCCCCAGGTGGGGCAGCCTGGTTTTCTCCCACACCTGAGAAACAAAATCAACCTCACTCCAATTGACTCTGCTCCCGGTTCACCGTGGCCTTGAAGGCCAGCACAAGGCTGGCCTCCCTGGTAGCTTTCCCAGACTGTAACTCTTTACCAAAGCATGAAGCCTTATCTTTCTCCCACGGAGTCGGAGCCGCTGGTGGTTTCCACTGGCTGGTCTTGCGGTAAACAACTAAGGGAGTAACCACTGGGCCACCGGGGGTGTGGCTGGGGTGTGGCTAGGGGTAGGGTTTGGGCTCTTGGTCTCATCGTGGGCCTTAAAAAGATCAGAGGTTCCGAGGGCATCAGCTGGACCAGTGCAAGTGATGTGGACTTTGGGGGGAGGGGGGCCTCAGGACTCATCCTGGGCTGATTAGGAACAAGTTTTAAGAGAACAAAGCCCCTGGAGGGTGGGGTGAGACTAAGAGTAGGCAAACTGCATATTTCTCCCCAGTTGCAACAATGTATGTGTTCAAGGAGGAATCTTTTCCCCCAATTGCAACAATGTAGTGTTAATGAGGAATCTTTTTCCCCAACTGCAACAATGTACATGTTCATGGAAGAATCTTTTCCCCCAATTGCAACAATGTACATATTCATGGAGGAATCTTCCCCCCAATTGCAACAATGTACATGTTCACACATCCCTGGAGTTAAGGGCACCATTGTCTTGCTCCTCAAAGAGCATTTCAAAGGGACACAGCTTGACTCCCCACTGGAGCATGGTTTGACATGTGAGAGTGGGAAAGGTCATCTTCAGGAGTGCATGGAGTGAGATGGGGAGCAGCTCAGGAAATGACCACCTCTTGCGCTGATGTCTGTGTCATAAAGGTCTCCGTGGGTCTGGAGCCCTCCTTCAGACCCCATTCACTCACATAGGACCCCTGCAGTCTGCTCCAGATGCTCTGATCATCTACCCCACCTGTCAGCTGCACAAGGCACATGGGCTCTCCTGGCAGCACCCCCATTTCCCAGAAAAGTAAACTAAGGCCCAGAGAGACCCCCTTTGCCGGCTGCCATTGGTTGACAGTTCTCTCTCTCCTCACCGAGTCTTTACATGCCCCCCCCCCCCCAAGGAAGGCACTTCCTTGTAATTGTCTGTGTTTACAGGAGGAAATAGAATCTCAGAGAGGTCGAGTGATTTGCCCAAGGTCACAGAACATGGAACCCCCTTGTTTGTCCCTACTCCCGCGCCACCCCCCCCGCCCCCGTTTTCTCTCTCAGGACAAGCATGGAGGGTGGGGGTGGGGTTCATCCAGCCTTAGCTCCCACTGAGCAGGTCCCCCCCCTCCACCTCCTTGCTGCCTGACAAGGGGGAGCAGAACTAGCCTGAAGACAATGAGGCCTCTTGGAGAATGGGAACAAGGGACCAGGTGGAGTTACCTGCAGCTTGGGATGCAGACTCCCATGGAAAGGGCCTCTCTCCTTTACTCGGCAGGTACTGCCAGGACCCCTGGTGCTGACTTCTCCAGAGATGAGGCTCGTCGGGGGTCTGGGGGAGTGGGGAGCACATGGTCCCTGAGAGAAAGCATCCCTGGCCAGCACAGCCACACACACACCCGCCCCTCTCTCCTACATCCCCTGGCTGACCCTGTGCGGTTGCCATGGGCACTAAAAGCTTGGGATGAGAGGCTGATTAACCACAGAGGAGGCCGCTGGGACGCTCGGCCAGGCCTCTGAGCAGTGTCCAGCAAGAGGAGGAGCCCTCAACCTCTGATCACAGCCAGCCCTGGCCCTGACCTGAGTGTCCTCTGAGACTGGAGAGGGAGCAAGGGTCAAGTCTCACTTCTAGGAAGAAGATCCCCGGTGGCTTCTAGCCCGGAAGCAGCCTGCTGTAGGCGGTTGAGATTGTGGGTGCTGGGTTCTGAGCCCATCTCTGCACCTTCCGTCACCTCCGGGTTCCACAGGTCCCTAACCCCACCCCCTTGTAAAACGTGGTCAGTATCGGTATCCACCTGGGGGAAAGTCGATCGACCCTTGTTTCCCATTTGTCCCTCTCTCCTTTGCAAGACAATCATTGCCTCTCATGGGGCCACCAGACTCCTCAGCCAGGCTTGGCCAGGACAGGCTTGGTCCACCATGGAGCCAGGCAAGGTCACCGGCAGGTGCAGGGCAGATGTGGCCTGGTGTGTGGCAAGAGACCAGGAAGGGACCACAGTCTGTCGCCCTCAGAACTCAGGGACTCACGGAGCAGAATTGGCCGCAGCTGCCGCCCCACAGAGGCCAGTTGTCCGAGGACCGGCAGGGATGAAACTTTGAGGGGGACCAGGGAGGATGTCGGGAGGAGGGCCCCTCATGCAGGGCGTGCGTGGCCAGACAGAACCGGCGGATGATCGGTGGGGCCTGGCACAAGGTGAACCGGCTCCTCCTTCAACGAGGATGAAGACTCTCACAGTGTTGGCAGAGGCAGAACGTGGAACCAACCGTGCGGCCCCTGGGAGCGGGGCCTGAGAGGATGTCCTGGCGGGAAGTCTGCTCTGGCTGTGGGGTCCTCGTGTCCCCTGGGCTCTCTCGCCTCCTTCAGCAACAGTTCTGGAAGCTGCTTTCAGCCAGTGGACGGGAGGCAGACGGTCGAGACCATGCCCACCACCAGGAGGACATGTCTGGGGGCTCATGGGGGTAACTAGCTCAAGTCCCCTTCATGGGGGAATCGCTTCCCTCCTATTCCTCCCGGTGGCACCAGCTCCCCCAATAAGCGCCCGGCACTCAATCCTTACCTCCAACTCTGCTTCTCGGGGAGCCAAAGAGACGATGGGAAGCTTGAACCCCTGAGAAATCACACAGCCCCGTTAGAAGCCAGGGAAAACGAACCTAAAAAACCGGGCCAAGCCCAAGGAAGGGGGGGTGGGGGAACACCAATACTATCATATCATTTACACAACAGCACTGCTGACACTACCACCTCCCACCCCACCCCCGGCAGGGTCGTTATCTTCCCCATTTCACGGAACACCAAGAGGGGTGTCCAGGGCTTAATGAGGGGCGAGGCTGGCACTCAGGAAGCCTGGGTGACTTCAGACCATGCTGAGAGCTCCCCCCTCTGGCCGGCCCGAAAAACGGCCACCCCCAGCCCTGTCACATGCCAAGTGGGCCTCTCTCTCGCAGTCAACTAAGCCGAACCAAGCTCAGCCATCACGATGCCGACTCACAGTGAGCTACAGGGCAGGGTGTGGGAAGCCCCTGCCCCCCTGGTTTCTGAGCCTGCAACTCTTTTTGTTTGTTTGTTTGCAATTCTTTACGGGAGCAGAAAGCCTCTTCTTTCTCCCTCGGAGCGGCTGGTGATTTTGAACTGCTGGCCTGGCCGTGAGCAGTTCAAGCGTCACACCCGCCCAGGCACAAGACACATGGCTCGTGAGAGAGGACCTTTATTGATAAAAAGAAATGAAAAACCCTGTTTCGACATCTGTAAAACAAGTGGTTAAAAAAAAAATCCAATGGCTTTGCCGCCGGTGGTGGCGGCGGCAGCGAGCAGCTCTGGTGCGCCCGGACGCCACAGGAAGATGGGGCTCCCTGTGGGGGTGTCTCCGAACCGGGGTTCTGACCATGTCCCAGGTCCCTGAGGGCAGGCCAGCAGGGAGGCCGGCGTCAGAGGCGGGCACCGTCGGGAAGCCCTGGGTGTTCCGCGAGGGTCCTGTCGCACGGGCGTCCCTGCCGAATCCCCGTACAGCGTCCATGCTCGCACATGAATTGTGTGCACGTGTGTCGGTGTGTGCAGACCCGGCCTGAAGTCCCAGGTGGGCTTCTGGGTCAGGGTGACCTGAGTAGGAGCACAGACGTCCCCTGCAGCGCCCTCCTCAGGCATCTGGCTCTGTCTCTCCATCGTCTGAGCATGACGCCACCTCGTCTAGACACACTGCAAAAGAGAGGCCTGTCATCCACCAGCCCCACCACCTCGGGGACCCCTGTCCGCCCCTTGCTGCCCTGAGCGCCCACACCTCTGGCCAGGGGACTCACTGAGTGCTGAGGGGCTGGCCCCAAGTAACCCTGGGTCTCATGGGAATTTCCCAGGCACCCCTCTGCCCGGCTCTGGCTGAAGCCTTTGGGATGGGGCCCACTTCTGCCCTCACTGTCCTGTACTGGGCAGAGCTGACATCGCAACCGCTCCATAGCTGAGCTGGAAGGCCCCGGGCCGGCCAGCAAGCACAGCTCTTGGGACTTTCGTAGGCACATGTCTCGGTGAGGAGGAGAGGTGGAGTGCAAACAAGCAAACTTCTGTTCACTGGGACCAGGTCCAGAGCAGCCCGGTACCCAGCCCTGGCCAGGCCCAGACACCCTCCTTCTGTTCAATAAACAGAGTCCCCATAGGCTGTGGCAGTAGCCACAGAGGAGCAGGTGGGGACACCAGCTTGGGCCTGTCTGTCCTCCTGGGAGTGACTCCCCCCACAGGTCCCCTGTCCTGTCCCAGCCTGCATGGACCGTGTCCCCAGACCTGTCCCATCTAGCTGGAACCAGTGTGAACAATAACTCAGAGCATTGGTCCAACCGAATGGCAGGTGTGGGCATCTCCATCAATTACCTGGACTGGCGGGAGGCCCGGCGTGGCAGGCCAGCCCGACCCCATCCATCATAGCTCCCGGCTGCCAGCAGGGCCGGTCACGCTAATGGAGTGACACGCTACATCTTGCTGGGGCTGCGGCCACGTTGAGGGGTCTCCGGGGGGCCGTGTGTGGCTCTTTTCCTGAGCTGGGCTGGCATGGCAGGCAGTGGGGGGCGGTGGGGAGAAGGGGCGAGGCTCACCTGTGTGCCGCTTGTCTCTGGGCAGTGTCATGCTGGTGGGGGTCGGGGGCGTGATGATGATGTTGGGGACGGTCAAGTTCTTGTCGTCCAGGACGGGGGAGGCCTCGTCTTGGTTGCCGCTGCTGCTGACACACATTTTAAAGCCTGAGCGAGTGGCGGGCGTGGAAGACGTACACACACACGTACACACACGACAGAGAGACAGGCGTCAGTGGTCATCACCGGCGGCCTCTCTCCCTCCCTGTACCACCATGCTCCAGCCAGCCACTCCGGAGCCTGGAGGGCCGCTGCTGTGGGGTGCACATGCCCACGCCAGTCAGCGTCTGTTCCCTTCGAGAATGTGAGCTCTAGTGTCCCGAGGCGAGCCTGGCACACAGGAAACCAAACATCTCCACTCAGGGGCTGGGGGGTGAGGTGGATCGGACCTGTGGATACTGGTGAGGATGAGCCCAATAGAACTGAGCTGCTCTCTGGGTGTTCTTAGACGGAACCAGTGAGAAGTCCTACCACAGGCCTCTCCGCTGCCCCTTCGGGGTGGGTCTCAACGGACCACCTTTGGGTACTCGGCCAATCACAACCCCTTGGTGCCACCCAGGGCCCTTCCCAAGTGAGTCGGGTGCCGTCAAGTCTGTGCTGATGTAGAGACCCTGTGACCCACAGAGCCAAACGCTGCCTGGTTCTGTGCTGTGCACACAGCTGCTGCTAGGCTTGAGCCTACGGGGACAGCCACTGCAGGCTTGGACGGCGCTTGGAAACGGTCGCCAAGAACTCAACAGCTCTGTCTCTGGACCTGGATCCTTCTGACTCCGAAACTACCACACACATCAGTGATTTTATGGAAAAGCATGTGTGCGATTGCTATCTCTTCTTCTTTGAGCATCGAAGGGACGGGATTAGCCAACAAACCCTCCTGGGCCTGGGGCTTTCTCCCGGCCAGGGTTTCTAGAGATACAGGACGACTCAGGCTCTCTGCCTCATCTCCATTTATCGCTGTCGGTTTTATTTCCCCCTTGCCAGGATTTCCTCCATGTATGCTAAGTTGCCAAACCCGTTCTCCCTAATTTAAATGCAGCCCGTCAGGCAGGCCAGGCCAGTTCCACTCTCTGTCTGACACACAACCCACCCACCACCCGCTCCATGCAACACATTCCTCCACGTCTCCTGTCTGTGATGGTGAAGGTGATGTGTCACCTCGGCCAGACCAGGATTCCCAGGGGTCGGCTGCGGTTATGTAACCACATTCAGGGAGTGTGCTTCTTGTGGGCAGGCTGGCCTGTCTCCATTATGTCCTGACAGGTCCTGCCCTCCCCTGAGCCTCTACGCAGTGACCCAACCTCTGACTTCTGGCTCTTGGATGGGAGCCTGTCGGCCGCTGCCGGGCTTGGCTGTCAGAGTTCGTCCGCCCTGCAATTCTGTGAGCCAGGAGAAGCCTCCGGCCTGGAGGCTGACCCACTCAATTAGAGCTTCCCAGTCTCCACAACTGTGTGAGTCCTTTCTTCCTTTCTTTTTCTTCAATGATTTTATTGGGGGCTCTTATAACATTCCATACATCATTTGGATCAAGCATATTTGTACACGTGTGGCCATCTTCATTTCCAAATATTTTCTACTTCAGCCCTTGGTATAAGTTCCTCTTTCCCCCTCCTTTTTAATTTTGTAAAAATAAATCATTCTACTGGGGGAGGGGTGAGTCACTTCTTGAAACCAATCTATCGATCAATCTTTTGTCTAGTTACTTATTAATCTATCTATCGATCAATATGCCTCTAGAGAACATGGCTGAAGATATTTCTACCAAGAGTGGCCTGAGAGCAGTGGTTCTCAGCCTTTCTCATGTCTCCACCCTTTCAGACAGTCCCTCATGTGGTGGTGACCAGTCCCCCACCTCCTGCCAAACCACAAAACTATTTTCGTTGCTACCGTTTGGAATTGGGTGGCCCCTGTGAAAGGGGTCGAGACCCACAGACTGAGAACCGCAGTTCTAGAGAAACACAAGGATAAGGATGAAGCTCCTGAATTGGCCCCTCAGGTCTGGCACCACTGATCACTGCCTCCTGCAGTAACGAGGACACTGGGAACCCGGGGGCTGGCACGGCAGCAACAGAAATCAATAGAAGGTCATCATGGAGACATCGATACTGCTGGGGCCCAAGGCTCTGGGTGGGTGCCTATGTGCCCGATAGTTCTGCCAGGATGAGAGGAACAGGGAGGATGGGCAGCTGGTCCTGTACTTGCTGGATGAGGTGGGGTGTGTCGTGGAAGAAGGGATCCATGGTCAAGAGAAATGGGCAGGTGAGAGGGGTGCAGCAGGTTAGAGCCACAGGACCACGCCTGGACGGTCCAGAGGACACGCCTTTTGCCACAGGGACGGGCCACACATCTGTGATGGGTTGGCGATGCTATCATCCTGCCAGGCTGCTGGGGCTGCCACTTGATGGAAGTCAGAATCGACGGTGGGAAACGTGGGGTGGGCGCCACAGGGCAGCACTTGAAAGACAGTAGACAAGGAGAGCCTGGGTCCCCTAATGGATCCCCACACTACCATTCCCACTCATAGCAGTCTCTGGAATGGATGGACAGACAGAGGGAGCAGAGCGGTTCCCGAGACTGTAACTTTTTTTTTTTTTTATCTTTTTTTTGGGCATCACTACTCTCTGGCAGTGGGAGTAGGAGGCCCAGCCCCACTGCTGGAATTGAACCTCCGTCCCAGAGGGCCGCAGTCCCGTGCACAACTACTACGCCACTGGCGCTCAGCCCAAAGGTTTTTTTGGTTGGTTGGTTTTGTGTTTTTATTTTTTATTTTTTGGCATCACTGCCCTCTGGTGGTCGTGGGAGCTACCCAGCGCTGCTGCTGAGAGCCGCTGGATTTGAACTGCCAAGTCCGCGGGCCGCTGTCCCGCACTCAACCACTTAGGCCACCAGGGCTCAGAGACTGTAACTTTTTACAGGAGTTGAAGGCCCGTCTGTCTCCTGTGGAGCAGCTGGTGGTGTTGAACTCTCGACCTTGGGGTTAGCTGGCAGCCCAGCGTGTAAGCCCAATGCCACTCGGGCTCTTTCCCATAACCACCAGCAGAGGCCAGACGGTCGGAGGAGGAATGGTGTGACTGGTACCGACTTCGGCACGGGGCCACTTCTCCTGGAGTCCCGAGGAATGAAACACATGGGAAATCTACTGGCTCTTCAATTGTGGAAAGACCCCCCACACACACACACTCCACCTGCAATCTCACCTTACTTGGCAGGAGAGGGAGGCGTGGCCCCTCAATGGATCCCCAGGTTATAGACCCGCAGCCCTCTGAAGGACACTGAGGCGGCTGGCACCCCTTGAGGAAGAACCCACTGCCCACGCCAAACACGCACGCAGTGAATCGTTCTCCGGGAAGAGCCCTGGGCTGTGGCAAGGGGGATGGCTCACATGGGACAAGCCAACCACTGACTTCTGAGGGATCCCTGGAATGACCACAGCTCCCTCTGTCCAGGTTAGAGCAGGGAGTGTGGAGCTTAGGTTATCAATGGGGTCTTAGCAGGTCGACCGCACAGGGCGTCCAGACCCATCCTGCAGCAACCTCCTCCGGCCCCAGAGTGCAGAATTAAAACAGATGGACTCAGTCACTGGCAGGGTCGCCATACTGGATCCCTGGCAAGGGACGGGGAAGCCATTGGGACTGCCTGCCCCATCTAGACAAGAGTTCAACCAGAAACAAAGCCACGATCTGGAAGGCTGGGAGAGAGGGAGGCTGGTTGGAGCCACCATATCCCAACCCCCACTTGCCCGTGGGCTTGTGCAGGAGCCAGGTGGGGGCGTGGTCCCATGATGGGCCAACTAAAACCAAGATCTGCAGATCGAAGCCACCAGCTGCTCCAGGGAAGAGAGGCGAGGCTCTCTGCTCCTGGAGAACAGACTGCCAGCTCGGAAACCCAGAGGGTGGCCGAGAGCCACACTGAGGTGCCAGGTGCCAGCAGTGAGATCTGTCCTGGGCGGAAAAGCAGCAGGTGAGGTCTTGGGGGACGCTGGTGGAGCGTCATAAACTCCACCCCCGGCAGCTGCTGTACAAGTGTGGCCTCTTCACTTGAGCACCCGGATACCTTCTCTCCGGGCGCCGGGTCGGCCTCCCCTGGCCACCGTCTCTTTTTCTGTTCTGCTTTGAAAGGGATGCCGGGAGCCATTTGCGCTCCTCGTGAGTCAGCCAAGCCGATGACACGGCTGTGTGCCCCATCACGGGTCTCACAACGCCGCCGTGTCGCCGCGTCAGAACTAAGCCTGCCAGGTCCCCCTGCGCGCCGCCCTTCTTCAGACTGCCACACTGAGCTGGGCTGCCAGCTGCCAGGCCGGCAGAACGATGAGGAGGCCTCTTCCTCTCGACCAACAGAGAGAGGGCCATCGGCTGAGACCCAGAGGGGCAGTTCTGCCCTGCCCTGTCCTGCTGGGGTTGCGGGGAGGTGGCATGGACCCGGCAGCCAGCGGCAGATGTACTTTTTTGCTGTGGGTTTTACTCGGACGCCAGCTGACGCGGTGCCAGGTGATTTGAAAAGGCACCAGGGCTCAGAGTGGGACCCAGCCCGAGAGAGAAGGCTCTGCCCCAGCTGCCCTCCCGGGGACCGCAGGGAGAACCACGGGGGTCCTCTGGGGACAGTGGCAGGGAGCTGGCCCCAGCACACACGGTACAGCGGTGGAGCATAGCCCTGTCACCTTCTAAGGACACTGAGCCTCCTCTAAGAAGCAGCTTGGGGCTCCCTCCTGGGGCTCGGTCACGAGGGCCATGGTGTCCGTAAAGCTCGAGCTGCCCACCATGAACTGCACGTTGTGTGACAGTCACAGACAGTCGCGGCCGTCTCCCCCACTCCACAGAAGTGGCCTATGGGTAAAGTGACCAGACCCGCTTTTCAACATTTTAACAACATCCCACGGCATTTTACAATTAAAATAAATATATTACAATACTATTTTTGCACTCTATGAATATTTTTGTTGCTCCAGATAGACCAAATTTTTAATCAAGAATCCCCTCCCTCCCCGGTCAATGGTGTCCTGCTTAAAATCTGGTCACTTTACCTATGGGACAGGGGCTACAACAAGACCCGGCACGAGTCAGTTGCACAAAGACGGGGTCCAAACGCCACGGTTCCCGCTTCTGTCACCTCAGCATCCTTCTCCCAGCCTGGACCCACGGCATGGTGGATGCTCCTGGGACCCAGCTGGTGGGAGAACTCTCGCTCAGAAGCATCGCAGGCTCTTCCTGGGAACCCTCCTTGGGGCAGTGGTGGAGGGACTTCCTTTGGTGGGGTGAAGCTTCATGTCGAAGCTCACGGTGTCTCAGGGGAATGCTGGCCACAGCCCTCTGTCCACGTGCTGTGGAGGCCAGTCGCCCCCTTCAGCCTCTTCCGTCCCCGCCCAATGAGCACAGGGACAAAGTGGCCACACCTGGTGGCCAGGATGGAGGTGATGTGTGGGCCGAGACACGGAGTCCACTCACGAGGACCTGTTCCACAGCCGTCACTGCCGCGTGGCCAGTCTGCCAGCAGCAGAGGCCATTTCCGGCGGGCCCCACCCAGCAGCCTGGTGATAGACTGGCTCCCTGGGACTGAGCTGCTGTGGAGCAGGCCGTGCGTGTTCTGTCCTGGCTGAAACAGATGCTCTGGAGACGACGCTGGCCTTCCCTTGCAGGCAGTGCTCCTGGGAAAGCTGCCCTCTGTGGACCTGGGCAAGCTGTGCCTGCTGGCCCGGCCACCCACAGTGGACTCCCTGGGGCACTGGCCTCCAGAGGCTCATCGGGGGAGGGGTTCCCCAGCCACGAGAGTTTGGCTATCCATCTCCCTAGAGCTCTGCCTGTGGCTCAGAGCAGCAAAGGCTGTGAGCAGCCTGGTGGCCACGCGGCTCCCACTGGGCTCACTGCTGGATGGCCACGCCAGGCTGCCCAGAGTCTGGTTCTTGGGACCCACTCGCCAACACACCTCTGACTGGGTTCAAGGTCAGCCCACCTGCAGCCTCCTCCCTGCCCCACCCACCTTACCTCTGGCTTCCCTCAGCCCGTCAGCACCCCTACGTGCTCCCCCACCCCCGCACACTGTTCCCCCTGCCATGATGCCCCCGGGTCCACAGTCAACACGACACGGCCACTCTGCGCAGCCCCTGAGGAGACACAGGACACCAGGCCCCACTGCCCACCAAGCGGGTGCCCGTCTCACAGGTGTGGTGTGGAGGGCACCCAGTTTATACCAGTAGCCCAGCCTCTGACACCCCGTCCCCTGTAACCCCGCAAATGCTTCCTATGAGGAGGCCAGCCAGGCCACGTTGTGAGCGCTGAGGGCCGCGGGGTCTCCTTGGAAAGCACCCACTTTGTGTTGCGTTGGAAACGCAGTTGGGGAGGGGTCTGACCCTCTGGGGGTGGCTGCAATCGGCACCCAGCCTCGCATGCCCGGGTGGGGGGTGCGGATCCCCTGACCTAACGGGCGGTAACAGAACCAGTCGCTGGGGTTCTTCTCCTTGAGGGAGAAGCAAAAACAAAATCCTGAGCT
>PVJH01029843.1:0-25501 GCA_004026705.1 Nesogale talazaci | reverse complement strand
TCTGAGGAGGAATCCATGGGCTCTATTCAAACTTACGGTCTTGAACGGAACTGGGATTGGATGTTTCCCCAATATACAATTGCTCTTTTATATAAAGTTATTTCACACACAGTTGCTTATGAATTTGTTTCTCCAGTCAACCAGACAAACACAGAGCCCCAGAAAGAGGTGGCAGGGGATGGTGTGACTGAGTTAGGTCACTAGATTTGGGTGATGGGACACTGAGAAGAAGATCAGCTGGTCAATTTAAACGTCTCTGCCCGAAACAGAAGAAACCCTGGAGTAAGTGTTCCATGCTAGATGTTTTCTGCACAGAGTCAAATGCCTCCCTCCTCTGAGGGTCCTGTCTTAACAGCTGGTTCTGAGAAGGAAGTGAGGTAAGCCCCCACAGCAAGGAGGTCTGCTTTGACTTTCATTCCCTGGCTGCATTGGACACGCAATTGACATATCTCCCGACAACACACCCAAAACAGTCTCAAAGGGGATGGGTGCATGATTAAGTCTTACTCTTTTGGAATCCATCTCAGGACTGGGAAAAGCAACATAACAAGAAAGATAGACCAAGCCTGAGAAACAGATCAGGTGAAGGGCCTCTTTCCCATTTCCATCCACAGGTGGCCTGGCCCTGTGGTAGCAGCCCACCAGTCACATGGAGAAAAGACTGAGGCTATGCCAATGGAGCAGCAGGGCCAGCGACAGCCACCTGAAATCACCCCACACCCCACCAAGAACCCTCCCAAGAGGACTAGAGATCTTTCTCCCATTCTCACTTGGCCAACTCCAGGGAGAGTGAGTAGAAAGCAGTCCAGTACAAAGCATGGCATCATAGCACCCTTCCTCTCAGGCCCCTCTGTGAATAGGGCTGCCTGGGAGGTCAGGTGGGTAAGAGGTGAGAAGTCAGGCCCAGAAGAGTGTTAAGGGGGAGTCTCAGCCATCTGGTTTGTGACTCTGTTAATCCGGTAATCTGCTTGTTAATCTACCCACTTCCCCTCATCGTCTGCTGTTCCTAATCTATCAGATGAGAGTGAAAATAATAGAATGACAGTGTTCTGGTGGTGCAGTGGGTAATGAGTTTGGCTGTGAACCACTATATCCTGAGTTCAACTCCACCAACTGCTCCACGGGAGAAAGATAAGGCTTTCTGCTCCTATAAAGATGTACAACCTTGAAGCCCACAAGGGCAGTTCAACTCTGTCCTAGTTTAATTCAGTGGCAGTGAGGAAGAGGAGTACCAAAACTATGTACCACTTTAAAGACCAGGAACCCCCAGAAGGTGTTGTGAAAGAAGTGAGTGGATCTGTACGTAGTATTTAGAACAACAACAGGCATGCTGTAGCTGATCGAAGACACTTGCTACTGTTAGTTCAGAGAGCAATCAGGCAAAGTAGGTGGGAACTCATTTATTCATTTATTGAGCCAGGAGACAAAATCTCCTTTAGTAACATTTCTCTTTGACTCAAAAACCGTGACAAAAGCTACCTGATTTTGTGCTGTCTGTGTTGATAAACTCACCTGTCCTGGCAGTGTTTTCAAAGCATCACCATTCCTGTTCCTGATACCAAAGAGGTTCCCTGCTTACCAGGCACACGTACATTCCAGCCTCCCCATCCAAAGGAGGATCACATTTTGCCAAGCAGTAATGTCCCCAAAGTGAGCATCTCAGTAGAATGTCCTCAGCCAATCAAGACTCTGAATTTTACTAAAAGCGCATTGACGGTCAAGATAAGATAGGAGGATACTGGTAATTCTGTTGACATGATCTAACAAAGTTGTATTTTTTTTAACATTTACAGACATGTGTAGTATTGCTTTGGTTTAAACCTCAGAGGCACCAGGGTCCCTTAAAGGGTGAAGTAGGCACTGCCATCTGCCATGTGGCCACTGTGGTAACATACACCCATTCCGCACCCGGACTGAGGCAGTGGGCAACAGAAGCAGGCCACCAGGCTTGATTTTGCCCAAAGCACCAGAGGGAATACATCCTTCAAGAGTAAATATTGCCCAACCTGTATATGAGGGGGACTTCCAGAAGCTGATGGGAAAATTCCATTGTCTTTTAATGGTATTTTCTCACACACTTTTCAAAACCCCCTCATATACGTTAACATTGGTTGTGGAGCCAAGCAAGATAAAATCTTTGACAACGTCCAGCAAAGAATACTGAAAATATCACTCGCTTCCAGAAATAACAAGCAGGTCTGTTTTGGGAGAAGGACTGACAGATTGCTCCTAGGAAGCAAGGATGGCAAAACTTCGACTCACATACTTTGGATATGTTCTCAGAAAAGACCCATGCCAGGAGAAAGACATCATTCTGAGTCAAGTGGAGAGGCAGTAAAAATGAAGACCCTCAACCATTGATACAGTGCCTGCTACAATGGGCTCCAACAGAACAATTATCAGTATGGCATGGGATAAGAACCTTCCCAGGTGACGCCACTGGGTACACTAACTCAGAACAATTGCTAGATGCTCGCCTAGCAGGAAATAATGCGTACTACGAAAGCTCTACTCTGCCCAGTGCACTTCCAGTTTTTTTGGCATATCCCTTGTATCTCTCCTTCTTTAACCACTCAGACTAATGTTTCTGTCTGATGGGTAAGGAATCAGTGTGTGTGTGTGGTGGGGGGGGGGGAGGGTATTGTGCCTTAGGGCTGTGAACATTTTCTCTCCTTTTTTTAAAATTTTAATTTATATATTTTGGGTTTTATTCATTTATATATTTTCATTTCTCACCTTTTGTTTGTAGGATATAAGTTACAAAGAGAAACACATTCCATGTAGCTGCACATTGTAGTAGTTATGCAATTTCACGTCAACTTAATAAGTATAAGGACTGAGTCTAGCCTGCCAATCAGGTCACAGTCTGATGATGCCTCCTTGTGGGTGTGGCCTTTTTATGAGGATTCTAGGAACTTCCTCTCTTTCTCTGGAGATGGGACACACTCTCTCTGCTTCAACTTCCTATTGACAAGCCACATGAAGCCAGGCTGATGGCAGCCAGACCCCTGAAGATGCCTCCACTGCCACTGGATCCATAAGACTTCTCACCCACCAGGCTGAGATCTTGCTGTATTGCATGTGCTTCATGAGTCTAAAGAGAAACTTACTGACTAGTATCAAACATATGGGCTAATATCAGACTCATAGACTTGATCTGGACTGCTGCACAGGGATGTTTTCTTAATATATAATTATTCTTTGATATGCATGCATACATAAGTGTTCCTGGGTTTGTTTCTCTCGTCAACCCAGTCTAAAACACACATCCCATCTCATCAAATCAAATCAGTTATAGTATCCCATTAACACCACCTCCATATATGGGACTTTTTTGTGTGGGGAGGAGTTCCACTCTCCCTTGCTCCTTTCCTCCCTCCATAGTTTTCCATTCTTTCCCTCTCTACACCTCTAGCCTCCTCAGTCTTTGAAGCCTTATCCTTTGGTGTATGTGGCGGTCATGTATTCGTGATGTCAATTTCATGATTGAGATGAAGGGGTGGAGTCTAGTCTGTCAAATTGGAGATAGCCATTGAGTAGCCATTGAGGCCTCTGTGTGGGCATGGCTTTCTTCTGAGAATTCTGGGAAGTATCGTGGTATTTCCCTAGTGGAAATGAGAGACCATTTTTCCCAGTTGTTGGGAGTCACTGGACTGACAAGCTAGATAGAAGTGTCCAAGGAACTGGAAGAGCTGGAGAAGTCACACGGCCTTACCCTGTTGGAACCAGACCTCTGAAGCTGAAAAAGCCACAGAGAGACCCCTGCCAGCACTGAGATGTTTCTATCACCAATGGTACTGCTGATGGTCCCTGAGCCCTGGAAATGAGGATCCATGAGGGGACCCCTACCAGTGCTGGGATTCTGCACCCACTAGCCTGTGACTTTGTGAGTCAGAAGGAGACTTTATCGACTGGTATTGAACATATGGATGAATATCGGACTTATGACTTTGGACTGGACTGGGTTGGGATGCTTTCTCCATGTTCCATTCCTCTTGTACATAAACCTTTCCCTTATATCCCTATGCATTTTTATGAATTTGTTTCTCTAGTCTACCCAGACTAATATAGTGTAAAAATCAGCTTTCTTTATAAAATGGTGTCATAAACTTTTTATATTTATGAAACTGATTAACTTTGCTATGAATAATATTCTCTAATTTCATTCATGTCTTAAGGTGTTTAACAGACTCATCATTGCTTTTCAATGATGTATGCTATTCCATGGTATGAGTGTATCACAGTCTGTTTATCCACATCTCTGTAGTCAGAGTTCTTGATTACTTGTATCTTTTTGCTATTACAGAAATTGTTGCAATAAACATAGGTGTGCACCTGTCTGTTCATGATTTTTCTTTATTTCTTTAGCGTGTATACCAAGTAAATCATGATTTTAAAATTTCCATTGTGATCCCATCAGCAATGGGTTGGCATTCCAAGCTCTGAAATATTCTCCAGTATTTATTACATTGGTTGTTTTTCCTTCTTTAATTTAGCTGAGTGTCTGTGTGAGGTAGCCTCTCATTGCTGTTGCAATTTTTATTTCTCTTGCTTTGCTAATGAATGAAAATATGTCTTCACATGCTTGTTGCCACTTGGATGTCTACTTTAGTAAATTGTCGATTCACATCTTATTCCCATTATTTTGATTGCGTTATTTGGATTTTTTTCTTATTAAGGTATTATCGTTTTCTATAGATTTTTATATTAGTCCTTTATCTGATATAACAATACTAAATTTTTTTCTCAATCTGTGGGTTCTCTTTTAACTTTTTGGATGCACATAAACGTCATATTTTAGAAGAGCCTAGTACTCTTGTCTTCTAATGTGTGAGGATTTTTTTTCTTATGTTCAGTAGTGTGTCTATGGTTTGTATTAAGGCCCTTAAATTTGTCCCTATTTTTTCATGGATGGTCTTGATAGTTCTAGAGTTTATATTCAGGTCTTTAATCAATACTGAATTCAGTTTTGAACATGGTGCAAGATATGAAACCTCTTCCATTCTTTTGCAGCTGGAGATCTAGTTTTTCCAGCACCATTTATTGAAAAAGGCTATCTTTTCCCCCACTTAATGTATTTAGTCCTTTATCATAGACCAGGTGTCTGTACATACTTAGTTGTATTCAATGTTTTCAATTCTAATCCATAGATCTTCATGTCTATTGTTGTGCTCATACCAGACTATTTTGATTACTGTGGTTATAGAGTAGGTTTAAAAGTCTGAATCATAAAAACATTATGTTTGCTTTAAAAAAGTGTTTTGTTTGGGGCTGAGCCTCGGTGGCGTAGTGGTTGTGCGCGGGACTGCGGTCCACTGGGACGGAGGTTCAATTCCAGCAGTGGGGCTGGACCTCCTACTCACACCACCGGAGAGCAGTGATGCCCCCCCCCAAAAAAAAAAAGTGTTTTGTTTATCCTGATTGTCTTTCTTTCTCATATAAAACTGGTGACTAAGTTTCTCATTTCTTTGAGACCTTGTGGCGGGATTTGGATCAGAATTGCATTTGAGTTTTTAGTATTATTGATATTTTCACTATAGCTAATCTTCCTATTCAGGAGTATTGGACAGTATTCCATTTGTGTAAATCTCTTTTAGTTTCTTGTAGAAAAGTTTTATAGTTTTCTTCATAGATGTCTTTTGTTTCTCTGGTAAGATTTATTCCTAGATAGTTCACCTTTTGGAAAGTTACTGTAAATGGTATTGTATCTTAAATTTGTTTCTTCAGTGTCATCTTATGTAATGTACAAGAATTCAACTGATTTAGGCATTTTGATCTTATAGCCTGCTACATTGCTGTATTTTTCAAGTAGTTCCACCAAATTTTAAATTTAATCTTTAGGGTTTTCTATTTGGGGATTTTAAAATCTGCTAATAAAAAGAGTTTCGTTTCTTCTGTGCCAATGCAGAGGCTTTTAGTATCCTTTGATGTCTTATAGCTTTGGTTAAGACTTTTGGGACTATATTAAATAAGAGTGGCGATAAAGGGCAACCCAGACTGGTTTCCATTTGAAGAGAGTTTGTCTTCTACTTCTCTCTGTTAAGTGAGGTGCCTGTCACTGGTTTTGCATATATGGCCTTTACCAAGTTGAGGAATTTTTATTTGATTCTTATTTTATTTATTGAATGTTTTCCTCAAGAGCAGATGTTGAATTGTATAAAAAGCCTTTTCTGCATAGATTAATAGAATCATATGGTTCTTCCATTTTATTTTGTGTGTTGAGTTACATTGATTATTTTTCTAATATTAAACTATATTTGCACATCTAATTTTAATCCTACTTGATTATGATTTTTCGTTGTGGTTAAAGCTTTGTTGAATTCTGGTAGCTAGAATTTTGTTGAAAATTTGAGCATCTATAGTCATCAGAGATATCCATATAGAATTTTCAATTCTGGTAATGTCTTTACCTGGCTTAGGTATCAGAATTATATTTGCTTCATAAAATGAGTTTGGTAGCATATTTTCCATTTGTATATTGTGAAATAGTTCATGTAAGTTTGTTAACTGTTCTCTAAATGCCTGATAAAATTTCCTGCTAAAACCATCTGGTCCCAGACTTTTCATACTGTGAGGACTTTTTGTTTGTTTGCTTGTTTATGACCAAGCCTATTTCTTCTCATGTTCTAGGCTTGTTGAGATTTTCTACATCAGTCTGTAGGTAGATAATATCTTTCTAGGGATTGATCCATTTTTCCCTAGACTTTCAAATTTGTTGGAAAGCAATTTTTCATAATACTTTGTGAATTAAAAAAAATCTGTTGGTGCTGTTGCAATGTCACTCATTTCATTTCTTACTTGTAATATTTGCTTTTTACCACTATGTTCCTTTGTTAAGCATTCCTGAGGTTTATCAATTTTGCTCATCTTTTGAAGGAACCAACTTATTGTCTGGATGTTCCCTTTAGTTTATAATTTTTTATTCATTTATTTCTGCTCTAATCTTTATTATTTCTTTTCTTCTAGTGTCAAATCTTCAAATAAAAAGTTATTTTGCTCATTTTTTCCAGTTGCTGTCATTGATGTGTTAAAGTGTTCATTTTAATTCTTTCTGTGCAGTTATTGCTATAAACTGTCCTCTGAATACTGCTTTTTCAGTGTCCCAGAGATTTTGATATGTTACATTTTTGCTTACATTTCTTTCAAGGAATTTTTTTTGTTTCTTCAATTATCCAATGACTTTTAAGTAAAACATTGTTCAATTTCCATGCACCTTGGAGGTTGGTCACCCTATGGTTGATTTCTAATTCAATAGCATTGTGGTCTGAAAATTTTTTTTCATTTGAGCATCGCAACATTTCTGAATTTATTTATGGCCTACAACGTGATCTATTCTGGAGTAAGAGTCATGTGCACTAGAAAAGAATGCAAAATGTGTACTGTTCTGGGAGTACTGTTCTGTATATGTCTAAGAGACCAAGTCGGTCGATTGTGTTGTTTAGTTCTTCTGTATCTGTCGATTTTCTTTCTAATTGATCAGTCTTTGCTTGAAAATGATGTGCTGAAGTCTCCTAATATTATCATATTATGGTCTATCTACCTCTTGATTTCTATAAGAATTTGATTAACATCTTTTAAATCTTTCGTTTAGTGCACATATGTTTTTTTTTAATTTAGAGGAAGATTTCATGATTATATAGTGATCTTTGTCTGGTAGAGGCCTTTCTTGATGAACAATTTAGTTTCAGCATCTTGTGCAGTGACATAAGCAAAGAAAGGCTATGTCGTGAGAGGCTTTCACTTGCAGATAGATGTGCTAAGGAAGGTGGAAAATGGGCTGCCTCATTCACAAAGTCACGGCTAAGTCCATTCATCAAGAAGAGAAGCATAGTTTGTCCTACAAATGCAATCTTAATCATAACTCAAAAGTCAGCCATTTTTGTGGGTAATCTGATTCATAGCTGGAGGATGTTTGTGCAAATATGCATTCTTTTAGACTCTCACTCCCCTCTTAGGTGGTCAACAGCTGGGCCTGAGAGACCTGGTGGGGATTTCTCTAGACCCCAATGCAAGAAAAGATGGAGGACCTCAAGTTAGGGCAATCCCACCCAACAGGAAGGGGAAGTAGAGGGCCCTCTAGCAAAGAGGGGAGTTGTTGGGGGAGAGACACAAGAGAAAGAGGAGGCGCATTCTGATTTCCTCCTTGGAAAGGAGGGCCATTTAAACAATGAAAAGGGCAAGGTGAGAGATTTTAAGGCAAATTGGGATGAAGTGGTGTCTGAGAACCTCACACTCTGCTGCCCTCTTTCCACAGCAGGGGAGAAGGGTGTTGAAAGTATCTAGGTCAAGTGGGCTTCCTGCACTTGGCTTTCATGTGCCCTTAAAAGGATTCCAGGGGAGAGGAGGTGGGGGGGGGGGGGGGGAGAAGGAGGAGCCAACATGCCCAGGGACAAGAGAACAACAAGAAATTTAAAATGGTTGGTGAGGAGGACATGGAATGCCTGATGGGGTTCAATCAAGTGCAGTGTAGCCAAGAAGAAGTACAGAGAACTGAATGAAGGTTGAACATGATAGTGGGACAGAGGAAAATAAGAGAAAATAGAGGAAAGGACTAGGCGGCAAAAGACTTTTATAGAGGTAGAAACATCGGCATGTCATGTGTAAATATATTAATATAGGATAGGGATATAATTCTATGTACATATATTAATAGGTGAAGTAGTAATGTAACAGATGGACATTGGGCCTCTACTCAAGTCCTCCCTCAACACAACAATACTTTGTTTGAATAACCTGGCAGTCTGTGATGGTCACGTTTTGACACAATAGTTGAAGACAAAATGGGTATATAAGCTAATGTGGTGAAGAGAGCTGATGGTGCCAGCTACACGAAGACATAGCATCTGGGGTCTTAAAGACTTGATGTTAAACCAGTGGCCCTCTAGCAGGAAAGCAGCAAGACCCACAGGAAAGTAGCACGCTGACCCAAATGATCACGAGGTGTCAATGGGATCAGGTATCAGACATCAGAAGATCCAAAGCAAATGGCGATTTCCATGCAAACAAGGGGGGTCAGAATGGAAACCCAAAGCCCATCCGTAGACATTTTGGACATCCCCTCTCAGATGGGTCACAAGGAAGGGATGAGCCAGCCAGGGTGCATTAGAACACGGATGAAACGCAAAGCATTCCTCTAATTCTCTAATGCCCCCTGCCCACTACCATGACCCCAGTTCTATATTAAAAATATGACTAGATCAGAGTATGTACACTGGTACAGATAAGAGCTCTCAACCCACAGCTCTCAGGACAGATAAACCCCTGAGGACCAATAATGAGAGGACCATGGTGTAGATCCCATGAGGGTAGTGGGAAGGTGGGGCGAGAATGGGGAGAAAGGAGTAATTGATCACAATGATGGATTTTCACTACTCCCTTCCCCAGGGAGACAAGCAACAGAAATGTGGATGAAGGGAGACAGTAGATGGTATAAAATATGAAAATAAAAATAATTGATAAATTATCACACTTTACTACTTGAAGGTAAGAGGGTAGAGGAGGGAGTGTGGGGGAGGAAGGATGGGACCTATCGGGAGAAAGAGGAGCTTATACCAAGTGTTCAAGTAGAAATAAAATGTTTTGGCAATGATGATGGCAACATATGTACAAATGTCCTTGATACAATTGATGTATGGATTGTTATAAGAGCTGTACGAGTCTTCAATAAAATTAGTTATCAATTTTTAAAGGGCCCCAATGTTCTTGTGTGTGTCCCAAAGGGGAACAGGTATGGCTATGAAGTGGCCTGCCGTAAAGCCCCCACCACAGAGCCTGTGGGATGACCCACTTGACCTAAGGACAGATGACAGACAAGCCTGGGATTGAAGGGATCTGCAAGGTCAGGATGATGTGCCAAGTGGAGGTTTCCATGAACCATGTGGGGCAGCCAAACCCAGGGGTCCCTTGCCCTGGATGCTCAATGACATTGCCAGGCCCGTCCCAGTCCAACCACCACCGAGCCAGGCTCAGAAACAAGACAAGGACTGAGGCTTCACCACACACCACGGCACCCAGAGCGTTCCCTCTCCCCAGCCGAGGTAGAGGACGGTGAAGACACCCACTGTGAAAGGAAAAGCTGAGTTCTTTTTTTAACTGAGTATTTCTTAACCTAAAAGAGAGTAAGTTAGACCAAAAGAGTCCAAGTGGCTTTCAATGGGTATGTTTAGGGTTTGGGGCCCCACTCTCAGCAGGAAACCATGAGATCAGCACAGAAATTTGGGGGGTAAGTCATGATATTTTGCACCTCAGAACTGCAGTATGTAAATTGTTTCTCTGCTAAAAGTGTGCGCCACGCGAGAAGTCCAGCAATTCCAAGGCACTCCCCTCGTGTTGTTGGTGGAATCAGTGTTTGCCGTGGGTGTTTTGGGCACTTCTCCTCACAGAAACGCCAGTATTGGCAGCCATTTATGTGAGAGAGATGCACACAAAGTTCCCTGCTACTGGTGATTAAGAGTCTGCTTCATAGCCCTTTAACGAGCAAGGTTTCCTGAGTCCCATCGAGCTGTGTGGCCTCAGGTACATCAGGAAACTCTTCTGGGCCTTTAACCCTGAGGGTTGGTTAAGACCGTTTTGAAGCTTCTTCTATTAATTAGTAATGACAATAGCGTCAGGAACCACAAACATTTATTGAGCAATCACTCGTTGCCGACCACTGCCATTTCCTTTGCTTGCATGACCCCAGTTAGACCTTCAAACAACCTTGCAAAGGATACGAAGGTAGTGAAACTGTTATTATCTGCATAAGATAGGATTACATAAGATAAGAATCTACAAATTATTAAAACCAATTAAGTTTGGCAAAAATATTGACCTTGGTATGCATTAAGTAATGAAGAAGTAGCAAGAATGACCATTACAATAATATCAGAAATACTTGACTCTAAAAATTAATTATTCAATAAGGGCACAAGATCCCTAAAAGAAAAGTTATCAAATATAGCAAACATTCTAAAAAGGAAAACTGTGGGTGTTGTCACCTGATCTGTAAAGTCAGTGCTTTTTCTACCAAATGGCCAACAAGGGTTTATTTGTTTGTTTAAATGGAATTTGAAGTGTTTGCTCTAAACTTATTTGGAAAAGTAAAAGACCAAGAATAGCTAGCACATTTCTGAAGAAATGAGGGGGAACTTACCTTACCAGATATTTGAATATATATGAAGTTGTACTAGTTAAAACATTGTAGCATTGGGGGCATGAAAAAAACAAATGATAGAATAGGAATGAGGTTGCATAAAAAGAAGAAAAGACCCGCCTGTGAAAAATGCTGGTATACATTAAAGGGTAAAGAAATTTCTTAAGAAGAGAAGAGACTGGTTCATCCAGGGAACTGGCTAAAATTGTTCCATTTGGGAGATGAAAAAGTGAACTTGGAGATCTCCCAGCAAGTATATTAACCCAGGTATATTTACTAATTAAATATAAAACTTTATGATTTATACTAGATAGCACAGTCGTTTATACATTGGAATCAGTGGGGATTTTCTTAAGTACAAGAAGTGTTGATGAAAAAAATGACAAATATAACTATCAGATTAAGACATTTTGTTTAGTAAGGATATAAGAAATGAAAAGGAAGATAGAGCCTGTGAAGGAGATGTTTCTAGCAGTATCAGAAATCTATAAAGAACTGTGATAAGTCCATTAGAAAAGCTCAAAATAACCCACTCCAACAAAGGAGGAAGGAAACCTGTGGGCATTTCATAGAGAAGAGCAAACATGCGCATAAACCATAAAGATGTTAATGAAGGAACCCACACATTCCGATCACCATGAGATCACGCTGCCCACTCAGTTAACAGAAAAGAAGAAGTCTGGCTCTGTTACGTGCCGGAGAGCATGAAGCTGGTGGAATGTTAAGCTGTGCAAACTCATTAGAAAATGGTTTCGCCCTAGCTCCTAAACTTGACTCTTGCGACCATAACATCTGACCACAGATCTTCAAGGTTTACATCCAAGAGAAGCGCTTGCACTCGCTTGTTAGCAGCCATGTACAGTATGGTGATGAGATGACTTATTCCACATGGTAAAATGTGCATCTCCTCTCAACTGTCCAGGGATGACTTGACTCTGGTAAAATTTCACATTAGTATGCAGCAGTCATCACAGATGAAAGATAATTTGGGATAAATGAATTGGGGTGACCCACAATACTATAGATGACAAAGCCATGTAACATTAATGAATCAAAGTTAAGTCCCAAAAATTACATGCAATGTGCCTTTAAAAAAAAAAGTGAAATACATACTTGTGGTGCAGCAAATTGTTTACTATGACCCTTCTACTCTTTGTGAGGTCCACCAAATGCCTGAACAGGACTACACAAATGTGAAGAACTTGTGGTCCACCAAGGAGACTGGATAGCTCACTCATCATATAAATACAGTGCATGGCGCCTTGGTGGGTGTGGGGTCCTGCAAATGAGGCACATGAAGCCTCACAGGTGGGTCAGTCAATTTTGTCACCCCTCTAGGCTTAACAAGGAGCCATCTCAGAAGCAGATAGGGGGACTTCGATATGATCAAGAAGGAAGAGCCGGGAGGGGGATCATGTCCTTTGGACCTGGATCCTTTGTGCTGGGAACTTTTTTCATCCAGGAGACGGAGAGCTGTAGCACCTGAGGTGCCAGGAGATGGAGAGAGGGCAGCAGAAACAAGAAACCAGCACAAAACTGAGCATGGATCCAAAAGTGAAGAAAGAGAACACCTTTGGGCAGGAGACTTGCAGGCACACTGAGCTGCCTCCAGGTACTCAAGGGAGCTAAGTTTGCAAATCCACAGATAGAACTGACTGTCTTTGGGCCAAATCCTATTGGTGGAGTAGGGTATACATGGACACCTTCAGGTAGCAAACAGCAAAGCTACGGTGAAACAATTCAGGGCATCAATTCCACCCAATCACGAGTCTCTGTGTTTGTTTCATCACGACTTTTGGACTGAAGAGAAAGACCCTAGGACATCTATATGAGGGGAGAGGCACTTCCCATTATAAGCATGGACCCTTTATTCCCACATTACCTCTTTTTGTCAGCTTTATTGACATATAATTCACATCTTACAATTCAATCATGTCAAGAAGAATTGTACAATCATTACCACAATCCATTTCAGAATATTTCCCCCCACGACTAAATCACCTTTAAAGGGAGTGTGTAGTCACATTCAGTTCTAGTGCTCCCTCCCCTTCCCACCTTCACTACTTACTCCCCCAATCCTCTCACCTTCCCTATCTCCCCCCTACCCACCCCACATCCCCTTCAAATCCTTCTATCAGTTATTTTCTCTATGCATCCACTCCTCCTGTGCTTCATAAATGGTTAAACCCAATCGAAACAATAAAAAACAAAAAGGAGATGAAGTGGCAAGGACAAAACAATAGTCATATAAAGGTAGAAACATCACAATGAGCTAGAAAGAAAAGACCTCTCATGAATATTTTAAAAGCCAGGAACAAGCAGGAGATTCTTACACCTAGAACTAATTCAGTTTGGCTCTAAAGGGAGGTCCACTGGAAAGTATCAAATTTTATCCAACCTAATCAGGAGTACAATGATCTAAGGATGTTGACAGTCCAGCTATTCCAGACCTTTGCCTGGGGCTTACAGGGGATCTGACAGCAGCTGAATCTAGCTAGACACTCTGTAGAGGGGATGGGGGGTTCCACTGCTCTCCACAACCTTCCACAAATTGCTTGTTCACAACGTAAGCTCTGATACTTGTCCCTTTGTCACCAACATTACTTCTTGAGGCCAACAGGTGCTCATCTGCCAGCACAGCCTGGAGGTCAGGGGTCTCTCTCTCTCTCACACACACACAGACACACGTGTGTTATCTGGCACATTTTCATATCATCTTCATAATCACTGTGAACAGTTTCATTTTCTAGACCTGTTAGTTCAGAACTCATTCACAGGGCAGATATGAAAGAAATTCTGCTAAGCCTTGACTAAGCATATGAGTAAGTCTTTATTTTAATCGCCCTCATGTAGGAGGCGTCTTTATAAATGAATGGGGTAGGGAGGCGGGGGGAGCTGCTTGGAAGCTGCCCACAGACCAGAGGCAGCAGTCCGTGAAAGCAAGCTTATGCAGAATCACTCTCTTCAGTTTCAGGGCAGGCTCCATTCTCTCTCTCTCTCTCTCTCTCTCTCTCTCTCTCTCTCTCTCTCTCTCTCTCTCTCTTTTTCAGAAAAAAAAAATCAATAAATGCTCTTTTGACATTAGTACCCTTAAAAATGTCTTCCTTGCCAATGAGGAGACATTTGTGGACCACAGCTACCCAGGAGCTACGAAGCTGCTGCCGACTCGCACAGTCTGAAGCCCAGAGCAGAACAACAGCTTCCCAGGGTTCCCGGGCCGTGGCCTTGGCAGAAGCGGACTGCCACATCTTTCTCCTGGGAGGGTCACCAGTGGGTTTGGTCAGCAGTCCGGGGCTTTGATCACCTACACTACCAGGCTCCTTGAGTCATACGTGCAGAGAGGGAATTTCCCAGGGTGCCTTTCCTTGTCTGAAACGCTTATAAAACAGAACCATTCACCTCGGCATCCCCGCAGGCGGGCTGGTCTGAGCAGAAAGCACCATGAACTCCCTTTGCCTCTGCGCTACTAAATGCCAGATGCTAAATCTTGCAAAGTGAACGGGGCTTGAGCTGGTGTCCCTGTGTAGCCCCAACAGCTAAGGCACTCAACCACTAACCAATAGCTTGGAGATTCAAGTCCACTCAGAGGCACCACGGAAGAGATGAGAGGGGATCTGACAGCAGCTGAATCTGACGAGACATTCCGCAGAGGGGGTGGGGGGCTCCCACGGCTCTCCACGGCCTTCCACAAATTGAGTGTTCACAATGTAAGCTCTGATACTTTTCCCTTCGTGATCCGCATTACTTCTTGAGGCCAAGAGGTGCTCATCTGCCATCATAGGCTGGAGGTCTTGGGTCTCTCTCTGTTGCTCACTCCCTCTCTTTCTCCCACACACGCGTGCGTGTGGTTTCTGGCACCTCTTCATATCATCTTCATAATCACTGTGAACAGTTTCATTTTCTAGACCTGTTAGTTCAGGTGATCCACTTCTGGCAGACTTGCCGCCGAACACCCTACAAGACACAGCTCTGCTCTGACACCACTGGGTTCACCAGGAGGCCCAGTCAACACGACAGCAACCAGCTCTCCTGGACTCCAACGGGCTGGGCAGGCTGTGTGTACCATTACCCAAAGATGGTGCCAGCAGGGAGACTGACCCTGGGCCGAGTTAGAAAGCACTGCTGATTTGGTGCAGCCTGTCCTCAACCTGCACCCTCTGGTCTTCACCTGCAGTCTCTTCACGGTCACTGAGACAAGGCCATCTCTCAAGGACTGCTCCCAGGCACGCTGCAGCTAAGGTCATGCTCCTGGCAAACAAGTGTCAGAGGACCCAGCTGGGACAGGGACTCCTGGCTGCGCTACAAGCCGCCTGTGCAGCCTCAGGATGTCCCTGTCTTCCCATACCAGTAATGGCCTCACAGAGCCTCCCAGCATGATGGGCAGGGTCTGCTTGTGCTGGCCCTTCTCTGGGTTGTGCCCAGCTGGGGTTCACAGGCGGTCTTTCCTGGTGGGAAACTGGATCAACAAGTCAAGCTATTTAGCAAAGACATTAATATCTACCTTTCTCTCTTGGATTCCCGCCGGGCACATGGACACAGCAAAGGGCCTGCCTTCCCAGCTGATGGCCATTTCCTTGACTGCAGTCTGATGGTCCAGTCTATATCACCCTAGGCAACTCCAGTGTCCAGAAACCTGTCCAGACTCCTCCACTGTCCATTCCGCCCACAAGCGCGAGGTCAGAAACGATGGACACCGCACATCCCCACCCTCAACAGTGAGGGCAGCATGTGGAGACAGGCGCACAGCCCAGGGCAGCATGTGGACTCTGGGAACAGGGGTGGGGGAGGAGTCCCCTGTGTGGTCTCTATTTCCCCCTTGGTGACCCTGCTCCTCCACTGCCGGGGAGCTGCTGCCAGCTCAGACACAGAGACAGAGAAGGCCGATGTGGCCAGTGCAGGCATATAAGGCCAGACACTATACTCTCTCAGAAAGGGATGTTTGTTTATTTGTTTCTTTTTCCCCGCCCCCCTTGTTTTCTTTCTTGCTAAGTGTACCCAAGTTCCACCATACAACTCTGCTCTTCTTCCACTATTTTATTTGGTGTTGTTTTCGTTTTAATTTGGGTGTTTTACAAATCAGGCATGCAACAATCGTAGGCACCCCGGTGGCATTGTCAGGGCATGGTGTGACTGGTAGGGTCAGTGGTTCAAGCCCACCAGCCACTCCTTGGGAAGAAGCTAAGGCCATCTGCTCCCATGAAGGTTTACAGCCACGGAGACCCAGCATGAATACGGTCACTGCCAGGTGGACTCGGCTCGGTGGCCTTGGGGACTCTAGAAGTGCAAAGTAGAACGTCAGACCTCTTTCCCGCTTGGAGTCACAGGCTCCTGAGTGCCACACTCAGCAGTGGGGTGGTGCCTCCTCCCGGACTTTTCCTGGGGTTCAGCCAGGGCCCTGGAAACCCATCTGGGAACAGGCCCACAGGCCCTTCTCTTGAAGGAGTGGACAGGGGGCACTCCCTCCTGTGAGGACACTACCCACATGGTGCTAATGCAACCTGCACTCTCAGGAAACATTCCCCTGCCCTGAGGGTGGGCTTGCCCAAGACACCTATGGCCATGGGTCCCCACCTCACAGCCACCCGATAGGACAGAGTCCAACTATCCTCTTGGATTTCAGAGGCTGCAAGTCTTCGTGGAAACAGAATGCCTCCTCTCTCTTCCTCTGGGTGCCCGGTGGATTCAGACCATTGACCTTTCTATCAGCGGTCCGCACTGAGCCCACGGGCCACAGGGCTCCTTCTCAGGAAGCAGGTGGGGCTGCTCGTGGAGCCCCAGAAACGGTCCTGGCTAGAAGCCCGCTGGCTTTCCTTTGCAACAGGTGACGGCAAGAGCTCTCTGTGGAAATGAAATGCTGCTTTCATCTTCTCAGCCTGGCCTCTTCCTGCCAGTGGTGGGACGCGAGTCTTCAGTGAGCAGCCTGCTGTCTCCCGGTGGCTGGTGGGTCATCTTTGTGACCTTTTATCTCATCTGAGTTCCGCACCAAAGCTCCTGGCTGTGGCTGCATTGCTTTGGTGCCTGCGCCAGAAGCATCCTCAGTGACCACTGGATGACCTTGCTCTAACCTTTGTCATCAACATTAAAGCACAGCAGGAGAGATGTCCACCACTGCTCCACCACTCCCCCAAATCACAGGAGTGACAGCACGGTCCCCACAGGGCAAGGGGTTGCCGCAAACGCACCCCCCACCCCTCCCACTCAACAGGGGAAACTTCACACAGTCTCAAAAACGCTCAGATCCACATTCTTCAAGGTTGTGTGTCAATATGGGACCACAGTGGTTAGGTGGGGACTGTGCTTCACCCTCAATTTTAGCAAAGTACTTCCCGGTGAGCCCTGCAGACCCTCACCCCCCAGAATGCCAACAAGGAAAAGGTCTTCCCTAGAGTCCTGCTGCCTGGGATGCCCAGCCTGAGTATATCTAGGCAAACTGTAGGATGCCTACATAGACTCATTCACGTCTGCAGGAGGGGAGCTTTCTCTTGAGGAGACCAGGGAGTTGAGAAAGCTTACCCTTCATGATATGGGACAGTGTTTTACAGTCAGACGTCCAGCTCTGTGCAAGGGATGCTGAGGGAGGAAAGAGACCTTCCCTGGGCATTCTCAGCACTGAAAGATTTTTGTCTGGGACCCCCTCTAGACCCTGGTCTGTCTACCCCCATCCTCCAGGAACACGACTTCAGGCACATCCAGTTTCACTGTGAACACAAGTAACAACCTGTCCTATCACCCTGTGCAGGGTCCAGAATGCTATACTGGTCTTTTACTGCAGGTATTTTACCCTGAAGTGGGGCCATCAATTACCCACTCCAAGTCAGAGGGAGAAAGAGAGGTTTTGATTCAGGAGGTAAACCAGCCGGTAAACCAGTGGTATAAAAGCAGACTGGTTCTACAGTGTCTTGCTTGAAGTCAGAATCCACAGGGAGGAACGTAACGTTAGGTTTGGAAGAGATGTTTTGTGGCGTCAGTGACACATAGATGTCTTACCTTATTGAACGTGGTGTCTTAGTTCCATCATCTGTTGTCACTCTGAGACTTAAGAATGAACGGATGGAGTTTAGTCTGTCTATCAGGTTGCAGGTTGATGCCTTCATTTGGAGGCACTAAGGAGATAAATAGCTTGCTGGAGGCGGTATACAGGCTGACTTCCTACGAGACATACTGAGAATGAACCTGATGGAGCCAAAGCTCAGAGAGCCAGAGAAGCCATGTGGAGACCCCTGCCAGTACTGAGATGCTTCCCCTGCCACTGGATCCATAAGACTTTCCACCCATTGTCCTGCAATCTTCCAGCATTCAGTGTTATTGTATGTGTTGAGCGAGTCTGAAGAAGAATTTATAGATTGGTATTAGACATATGGGCTAGTGCCAGACTTATGGACTTCATCTGGACTGAGCTGGGGTGTTTTCTTGATATAAAATTGTTTTTTTATATATAACTCTTATACACAAATGAGTGGCTATGAATTTGTTTCTCTAGTCTACCCAGACTCACACACACACACACACACACACACACTACAGGGAACAACTGTTGGTTGAGCACGCAAACAGACCATTAAGGTTCAGTAGGCCTTAGGTCAGGCTTGGGATGTCGATGTTGACTGACTAAATCCCAGGACCAGCAGGGAATCACCAACAGGCAACTAGAAGAAGGCTCTCGGCATGACCTGGTCCTGTTAGGTGACACCTGCTTCTACCCTGATAAATTTTGAGCAATGTAGTCAGTTTTTTTAAAATCCAGAGACCACCTCATGTAAAGTGCCTTAGACTGACTCTTTTGTAATGAGAGATTTTTCTAACTGCATGAGGTAAAATAACTTGGCTTACACTAGGTTTCTGTTAATTAAGGAAAAGCTTCCCAATGGATTCTGCCGGGGGCCACCCTTCTCCTGCTCCGCCCACCCTATCAGACTCCACTAACACCCTCCCAGTTTTACCCTTTCTTTTTTTTAATACTTTTACTGGGGACCCTTATATCTCTGATCACAATCCATACATTCCTCCAATGTGTCCAGAACATTTGCACATATGCTGCCATCATCATTTTCAAAGAATCCACTTCCCATCTAAGCCCCTGATATAAACTCCCCATTTCTTCCCATTATGTCTTCAGGGACTGTGTAGGGAAGATGAGCATCACAGAATGCCTGATTGTTAGAACAAAGTATTCTTGTGTTTAGGGAGTACTTAAGTTGAGGTCCAATGTCCATTTGCAACCTTAATTCTTAACATATAGATGTGAGTACATACTTTTATTTCCTTCTCATAAACATATATATGTTTACATATGTACAAGCCTGTGTTTAGTCCTCTATAAATGTCCTTTGGCTTCTTATTCTTTCCTCTATTTCCTTTTACTTCCCTCTTGTCCCACCATCATGTTCAGTATTCATTTGGGTTTGAGTTTGGTAATTCCTCGCTGTTCCTTACCCTTGATGGAGCCCCACGAAGCATCCTATGCCTTCCTTCCATTGATTTTAGTTCCCTTGTTGTTCCCTTATCCCTGGAATGGTCCCCACCTCCTTTCCTTTCTCCCAACTCCCCTTCTCCTGTATTCCCCGGAACCATTGGCCCCATTCTTTTTATCTCCAAAGTATTTATCCCGCCTGTCTTATCTAGATAAACATGCAAATACATTAATAAGTGCAAAAACGGGCAAAACCAGATAAAACACCAAAGGAAGTCAACACCAACAAAACAATAATGACAGCAGAAAGCAAGAACAAAATAACAATGACAAAAAGAAAACCACCGACAAAAATGGAAAAGCCTATAAATTAGTTCAAGGTCTGTTTATTGGCCTTTACGAGTGTTTTCCAGTTGACTCTGATGAGGTGTCACACTCTGTCTCCCACGTTATTTTGGGGATTCCTTGGGGGGTTCATCAGTCTGTTCCCCATGCTGCTCTGCTGCATACCCTCAATGCCTTGCCCCAGCATGATGGGGCCAGACTGTGCACTATTGCCGCTGCGTGTCTCCAGTGCTGTTCCCCCCACCTCTACCCCCAGTGTCGTGATTCAGTGAAGGATGTTATGACCCATGATAGGGCTAGCCCTATGGTCCTATCTGTACCTTGTCTGCTCCCAGCAGAAACAATGTCCTCCCATGTGCTCTGATCCCAGGTGCCCCTCTCCTCAAGCTGTAGCCCCAGGGCTGTCTTCTGAAGGGCATTCGTCTGCCTTTTCCTCTTTTTACAGAGTATGTTGCAGAGCACAGGAGGCTTCATATATCTCCCTTTTTTAAAAACAATGTTCTCATCTTCCTTTGGAACTTTTTAACCCAAACCTTCTGAGAACCAACCAATGCAAACGGAACCCCTTGCAGAGGTGACTAGCTCTTCATGTTCCCCCAAACCAGCCAGGCTGGGAGCAGGCATGACTCTCAGAACTGATCTGCAGCCGGGGGCTGTGGGCACTTGTGTGACTGCGTCCTACGAGCCAAACTGCCTCAGGCCCGGGCTGGCGGTGACCCTGGATTGCAGAGGTCTGTTCACTGAGTAGCTGAAGAACAGGGAGATCCCATCAGAACTCAGGAGCCCTGGGGGAGTTGGAGGTGGGAAGGTTGAGTGGAAAAGTAGGGCTTGAGGGGGGAGGAGGGTGTTTCTGAAGAAAGCCTTTGAGGACTGGAGTCAGTGGGGTGCCCGTGGAACAGCTGGCGAGGGGGCGCCTGGGCAGTCGAGAGTCAGCGTGCGGTGCGGGTGATTTATACGGTTCCTCAGGAGGACCTCCACAGGCCTGAGTGCTGCACCCGCACCATCCATCATGCACATCCCGGCTCAGGGCAGGGCGGGGGACTGGAGCCCCCAGGACAATGCCCCGTTTCGTCACAGCAGTCACAGTGGGTCCCCTTCACAGGCATTCGCAGCCTTGTTTGATATTGTTGGATCAACCCCACCCAAACATCGGCACAATCAGATTCCATTGAGGGGAAATATCGGGAATCACGTATTGTGCAAACACAAAACGCCGGCTACCCCTCTCCACAAAAAGCAGACCTTGCAAAAGGCATCCTTTGCTCTGCCAAGTTAGCCAAGTACCAAGTTAGCATCTTTTCCTGAACGGCATGAAGCGCTAACGACTCCACTGGCGGGACCAGAAGAAATCTATCAATCAGTCCTCTGTGCAAAGTCTCTGCTGTTGGCCTTGAAAACTATCTGTGAAAATCAGCAGAAGAAGCCCAGCTCATACCTAATGGTTACACAGTGGGCTGCAGAGAGCAAAGGCATCAGCCTCTCCCCAGGGGAAAGACAGAACTTTCTACTCTCATAAAGAGTTAAAGTCTCAGAAACCCACAGCGGCAGGTCTGCCTTGATGTATAGAGCAGGAGGCCAGTACACTGTCCCTCAGACTGTTGGAGGGTTGGATTATAGTTCAAAAAAAACCCAAAAACACTCTGAACCAATTCATTGTGGGCCCGGGATGAGTCAGCTGTTAAGCAGGAGAGCAGCGGTAGCAAAAACACCCAGTGGATAAATGACCTCGACAGGCCACATGTGGCCCATGGACCGTAGTTTGAGGACCTCTGGTATAGGGTTTCTAGGAGTTTGGCTTGGTTTCTCGATTGACATTCTCAAAGAACAGCCTTGAAGAATGAGCAGGTGCATTGTCACCATGGGGGAAAGAAACTCTCGGTGCCACTTTCCTGGTCTTACCGATGCAGTTTTCAATTTTATTCAAACCTCTTTATAATAAACCCCAATGATCATTTGTGAAAACCTACTAAGATTTCCCCTTTGGGGGTCCCTCAAAACCTACTGCCAGAATCTTCTGAGCTGACTTCCCTGCCTTGAATGTCAGTGACTCAGCAGATCCCTTGAGAAGCCACTGCTTTGATTGGACCTTGTCTTTAAAGGCGCCTGTGTTAGTATGGGTAGACTAGAGCAACAAATTCATAGACACACATATGGATATAAGGGAAAGGTTTCTATACGAGAGGAATGGAACACTCAGAAAACATCCCAATCCAGTCCAGTCCAAGGTCATAAATCCAATATTAGCCCATATGTCCGATATCAGTCTATAAAGTCTCCTTCCAACTCAAGAAGTCACAGGCCAGTGAGTGCAGAGTCTGGGCTCTGGCAGGGGTCTCCCCATGGCTCCTCATTTCCAGGGCTGAGAGTCCATCAGCAGTGTCCATTAGTGGTAGAAACATCTCAGTGCTGGCAAGGGCTTCTCTGTGGTTTCTCCGGCCCCAGAGGTCTGGGGCCATGAGGGCAAGCCACCATGTGGCTTCTCCTCCAGCTCCTCCATTCTCAAGGAATCAGAATGTATCAGCATGCTGTCATCTCATCTTGTCAGGAGCTCGTCGTCTCAGAGACTGAGAGTCAAGTCTCTCTTCTCCAATTGGGAAATACCGTGAGACTTCCCAGAATTCTCAAGAGATAGCCATGCCCACACGGAGGCCTCATTGGCTACTCATTGGCTATCTCCAGATTAACAGGCTAGACTCCACCCCTACATCCCAATCATGAATACATGGCATCACGAATGCATGACTGCCACAGCGCCCCAGGGAGGTTCTTGTGAGGTGCACCTCCTAGTGAGGCCCCACAGAGCAGAGCAAAACATCGTCCAACCCTGTGCGCCACCATTCTCTTGACTGCTGCTATGTTCAAGTCCATTGGTGCAGCTTCTGAGTCCATCCATCCCTTTGATGACCCGTTCCCTTGTCATTGTCCTTCTACTTCACCACAGGCTTTTCTTTCCTGACGGCATGTTTTTTTTCCATGGGCTGGTCTTACCGGATAGCATGTCCAAAGCACATGAGCCAATGTTTAGCCATCTTCGCTTCTAAGGAGCTTCTAGCTGTACTTCCAAGACAGGTATGCTTGTTCTTCTGGTATTCCCCCATATCTTCTATATTTTTTCTCCAACGCCATAAATCAAATGCCCCAACTCTTCTATGGTCTCATTTACTCATTGTCCAACACCTACATGCATAGAAGGCAACTGAAGATGCCATCCCTTGCCTCGAGAACACCTTTGTCTGCAAAGAAGCATCCTTGAGAAAGGTCTGGTGCAGTAAATTGACTCTAGGGAGACGAAGACATGTGTATGGCTGGGAGAAACTGCCTTCAGCCATCCATGGGTTGCAGAGACATATTTAAACAGGTTTTGTTTGGAATAAAACCCAAGTAACTGCAAGTTTAGTAGTCACACTTTTGGACTGACTCTTCTCTGGCAGTTGTTTTAAGGTTAGAGCACGTGGAGTACAAGCAGAAGTTGTCCAAGGGAGGGGAGGCCACTGTTTATGAGTTCCATGCAGTGTGCCAGCCGGACTTTATTGCTTTCTTAATTAAAAATATTCCTGTAATTAGATATAGCAACAAAAATGCATCTTGCAGGTCCAGGCTACATGGATTCCCACCAGGCTCAAACGATGCACCAATGTATGGATTTCAATCCCACGTTCACTGGTCAGAGCTGTCATGATTCTCTAAGTGCACTGAGTCTACCAATCACCTGGGTCGTCTGTGCATGCTACATAGATGCCTTGTTACTGCTGCTGCCGGTGGTATTTTTCTGATGTTGTCACATGTTCTATTCGCTTAGCTATAGTATTGTGGTAATTAGCATTTGTGAACCTACATCAGTAGCTTTTTTTGGAGAATGGAGTCATTGAAGTTAAAAAAGCAATTTTCTTAATGCTCACTGCCATCACATGATTCAGACTGAGCGAGACCCTAACTTGGGTTTCCAAGGCTGTAACTCTGCACTGCAGCAGATAGCCTCACCTTTCTCCCAAGAAGTAGCTGGTCGATTTGAACTTGAGATTAGCTGTGGGCTGCTCACCAACAACAGTCTGCAGGATGTAGGATGGGAGGGGGACCACCAGAGATGGAGGGAAGGAAAGGGGTGAGGTTAGGAGTGAGAGGGGTGAGATGTGGGATTGGGGTGGGGGGAGTGTCCACCCTAATGACACTGTTTTGCAGTGTATAGCGAGGAGACATTTAAAAATTCACAGGAAAGTGTAATTAAAAGACAATGGAATGTTGCCAGTTTCTTCGTGAAGCCCTCTCATATAGATGAAAACAGCTTCAAGCTCAAGATTGTAAAACTAACTCTCAAGCGTTCCTTTTTGAATATTATTACCTTGGGATTTTTTTTAATGAATCATTTTATTGGGGGCTCAGGCAACTTCCATCACAATCCATACAAACATCAATTGTCTGCAGGCCACATTTACACACTTACTGCAATCATCACTCTCAAAACATCCTCCCTCCCTCCAGGGCCCCAGTATCAGCTCCCTATATTTCCCTTCCTCCCCCTTGAACCCTTAGTAATTTACAAATTGTTATTATTTTCATACTGTACACTGTCCAATGTGTCCCAACACTCACTTCCCTGTTGTCCGTGTCCCGGAGAGGAGGTTACATGTAGATCCCTGAAGTTGGTTCTCCCTTTAAATTCCTCCATCCCTCCACCCTCCTGGTATTACCACTCCTATTACCAGTCTTGAGGGATCATCTATCCTAAATTTCCCATGTTTCCAACTTCACTGTACATCTCCTGGTCTAGCTGGATGTATCTGGTAGAATTGGGGTCATGATGGTGGGAGGCAGCAGTTGGGAACTAGAGGAAAGTTGGTTTTTAATATCATTTTATCTCCTTTCAAGTTTTAGATCCTGTTTCCTCCTGGTGAAAGGTAACACCCAATCTGGAACGCTCCTGAGAGCCGACCTATCAGTCTGCAGTGGCAGTTTAAAAGAGGTGGTCCGGGAGAGGTGTCTCTAAATGAGCCCCGAGCGGGTTGGGGCCCCGAGTCTCAGCGGCACCTGAGCTGTGCCACTCCCCCTGCAGCCTCCACGTGGGAACCACAGGGCCAAGAGTCCCGACAGGAAACAGGCGTCCAGAGAGCGAGTCTAGGAAATCGTGCACTGTGAAGGCCGGCAGACGGCGGCTGCTGTTCCCACGCACTCTTGAGGAAAGGAAACACACAGGCCAGGCAGGGCCCCTTGGGAGTTTCAGGGATGTTGCTGCAACAGCTTCGTGAACCGTTTGTGGGAATTTGTGCTCCAAGGACAGTCAGAGGCCCGAGGAGCACAGCCGCCGGGGCAGCGGGAGCAGCAGCTCCTACTGGAAAGACTGGGAAACAGGCAGCAGCTGGGACCCCACCGCTCCCAGCCGGGCAACCAGATCCCAGCCCAGCATGAGGCCCTCTCTTGGAACATGTAACAGCTGAATATACTTTGGGGTGGGGGGTGGGGGTGTAAGCAGAGGCGTAGGAAGAGTCAACTGGGGAAGGAGGCCCCATGGGACGCTTGATTGCTTATGCTCTGAACTTCCCCCAGAAGCAAGTCTCCTGCAACGTCAGGGAGTGGAACCCCGAGCTCCTGGCCCAGGAGACCCCAGACTCTCCCAAGTG
>PVJH01029842.1:0-25556 GCA_004026705.1 Nesogale talazaci | reverse complement strand
AGTTATAAAAATAACTGAAATACATAGCTTGATTTATTTGTATAAATCTTCTCTTTCATGAGGAATAATAATTTTAAAATTTTATCTTTCGTGTTCCACCATTCCATATTATACAGCGAGCTGTGAAGTTAATTTTGAGATCTTGAACAAAGAGATCCCTTCACAATTCACTAGAAGAATAGTGTAAAAGACTTTAGAGTAATTACTTCTTACGGATGCCTGAAAGTGAGAGGTCAATCTTTATGAGTAACTTCATCTGAAAATAGCTTTTCATTTAATTAAGGGGACATACATTTTAGGTCAGGAAAATTAGAAGATATCCGCTCTTTAGTACTATACACACTGCTATTGAGTCAATTCTTACTCATAACTCCCCTAGGGTTTCCAAGAAACAGCAATGTAAATTTTGAAAGGAAAAGAGAGCTTCATCTTTCTCCAGAGAAAGCAACCAACAGTGCCATTAGCCTCTTGAAACTTAGAATGCCACAGCTCGATTTTTTACTGTCCTACCAAAACCAAGATCACAAGTAGTGAGCACAACTTTGTAAATGAGGTCATTCACATATGCTTATTATATATAATAGCTTCTACCCATTAAAAAACTAGGTGTCTCTGAGGGAATTAATATGATAGTTAATATTTTATAAAATTTTACATTAATAAACATTTAGAAATCTTTTCTTTTTCTGATCCTGTAAAGGAAAGTTATTATTTTTAATCATTCTTAAATTTCCCAGATGTGTACTTTGATCTGAGAACACAGGCATAATGATACTAATGGAATGGATTCATTTATAGTGAGGTTTATAATGAAAGTTTTTGTTGGTGAATTGAAGTTTGTTGACCTGAAAAAAGTCTGATAATATTGCATGACTTGAGAATATTTAAAACAAAGCAAAACAAAACTTTCTCCTGGAAGTTTGGATTCAGAGCTATCTATCTTCATCAAAGTAATAATGGAGATTTCATGATAGACTCTACTTTTATGAAATGGATGAATGGCTAAGTAAATCAATATCTAGGGGAAAGCATTTTCAAAAATTTGTGAAACGTACTTTTAAAGTGCATGACCTAATGTAATAATGTTAGCGTGTGAATTATTTAACTAGACAAGTTTTTTCAAGAAAAGTCTCATCTATACTTCACGTTCTATTCCCACCCATATTACAGCATAGTGGATGTATTTCACAAAAAATAAAATAATAGCAGTCAAATCAGTATTATTTGGATATTTTCTTTTATTGTATTATGCATTCTCTTAAGACACTTATTTGCTTCTAGTTAGGAACAAATATAGATTGATCCTTTGTGCAATATAACAAAAACATAAATACCAAGATAAATATTGGAAATTAAAAAAATATATGTGACTTATGTATTTGAATTACAGTGCTAGCGAAAAATATTCAAAGTACAGAATGGTCACAAGGAAGAGAAGAATTAGTCAGGGTAATGTATAGCGCCCATGAAACATGCAACTTTCCTCAGGTCTTAGAAAAAGTACATTCTGAATGCCCCTCCAACTTACATATTTCGGCCATGTTATCACGAAAGACCAGGCCTTCCAAACGGATGTCACACTTGATAAGGTAAAAGGGCAGCAAAGAAGAGCGTGATCCTTGAGGAAATGGATCAAGATGGTGGCTGGTATACACACAAATGATTAGGCCAGCTCTGGAATGGCACTGCTTATTTCAGAACTTACTCCATATCACCCACCAAGATGATTCCCTAGAATTGGGATATGGCAGCTCTTACAACACATGTGTTTGATAGATTTACTTTGCACTTAGATGATTAACAATATGTGTAGAAAAAATAACAATGAATCTGTGGCGGTCATTTGCTTATGTTAATTTTATGGTTGAGATGTAGGGGTGGAGTCTAGCCTGTTAATCTGGAGATAGCCATTGAGTAGTCAATAAGGCCTCTGTGGGGGCATAGCTTTCTCCTGAGACTTCTGGGAAATCTCACGATATTTCCCTCTAGGAGATGAGAATCTATCTCCCTAGTTGTTGGGAGTTAGTCTCAGAGACTATTAATCATGGACAAGACAAGATAGCAGCATCTGAGGAGCCAGAGAAGCCACACGACATTGCCCTGATGGAGCCAGACCTCTGAAGCTGGAGAGGCCACATGGGGATCCCTGCCAGCGATGAGTTACTTCTACCACCACTGGATGCTATTGATGAACCCTGCGCCCTGGAAGCGAGGAGCCATGGGGAGACCCCTGCCAGCGCTGGGATTCTGCACCTACTGACCTATGACTGTGAGTCGGAAGGAGACATTATAGACTGATGTCGGGCATATGGGCTAATATCAGACTTGTGACTTTGAACTGGACTGGGTTGGGATGCTTTCTCAGTGTTCCATTCCTTTTGTGTATAAACCCTTTCCTTATATCCATATGCGTGTCTATGAAATTTGTTCCTCTAGTCTACCCCGACTAACACAGAATCAAAAATGCATGATACACAGATTATCTGCTAGGTGGAACAAATGTGGATTATGTTAAATTCCCACAAGTCTTCTCAGGTCAATAAGAACTCACCCACCATCAATAAGCCTTACAGAATGCATATTTATTTTCATTTTTTTAAATTAATTAATTTTTTTGGAAACAATGGTTTATTGAGCCTGTTCACTCTTTGCCACCTTCCTGGAGCTGTGGAGCCCAGGTGCAGCGCAGGCCAGTGAGGACACCGGCCCCCACAAGCAGCACCAGGGCCAGCAGCAGGAGTGGCACCCCAAGGAGAAGCCTGGAGCTGGAGTCCTTGAGGGATATTTTCATTATTTTAACATTACAAAATTATTAAAAATATAAACAGAATTCTGTTCAACATATTAATTTTAGACAAAGTTGCGAAACAACTGACTGTCTCTATATATTATGCCTCAATAGACACATTTCTGGTCTATCATTCTTTGAAGTTACCTATATGAAGATTCTGTTATATTTCTATATACCAAATGATAAAGACTTTGACTTTATACACACCCTATTAACAATCAAGGAACCACTCCATGAGACACTAATTGGCCATTTCACATATTTAATAGGGTTGACATTTTGTTGCCATGGAGAGAGTGATACAAGGTACATGAAACAATATCAAAAGCAAACTGTGAGTGATTTGTTTACATGCTAATTTAAGTACTTACAATAGCCTTTTATATCTTTTGGATTAGAAATACAGCTGTTTATTATTACTACATGTATGTTTTGTAAAGAATAAAAATATTTGAGGAAGTGTATCTATTTGTTGTGAAATATGAGTCAGAATGTTTCATATTTTATCTTGTAAAGGTCATTTACTTTATAATCACTGTTATCATTAGTATAGTAATATTAAAATAAAACACAAAAATTATTAGTGAAACATTATTGACTACCACTTGTCCTTTGCTAAACAAAATCTTACTAAAAACAGTAAAATGAAATGAAAAAAGTTTGAATTTCTGCTTACTAACACTTTAGAAAGTATTACATAATTTATAAAATGGCCCAGTAAGTTATAAATAATTCACTCAGACACTTGGTAAAAGTTATTTTTTTTCAGAATCCATCTATATTTAACACATTAAAGGACATTTCATAACTAACATGAACAACTCAAAGCAAAATATATATTGATATTTTTATTACTGCAACTATCCTTTGATGATTGCCTTGTACACATATTCTTTATGTTTGGTAAGAATATGTATAGAATATCATCTGCTAAGAATTAGGGAAGATCTACATGGGTACATAATATGTACAGATATTGATAATAAGAATAGCATAATTGTGCTATTTTATAACATTTCAAAAACAGATCTATCCCATATAACTATACATTTAAAAACTTAAACATTTTGCTCATGTTCACCTATGCAGATAGAGATCAGATCATTGTACCATTTAATAAAATAAATGCAAATGAAATTATTTTTAATGTTATTAAAATTCTAATGATAACCAATCCACTTTAATAGCAATAGAAAAGTCTCTCTACTTTAGGTTATAGATATTTTAATGATCATATACCTCTTTTAGGGAGAAAAGTAAAAGTGGCCTTGGAATAATCTGAAGGAAATTTTTCTGTGTGCCAAGGAATTAAATGCATTTCATATAAAGTGCTTAATTATTTGAACTTAAAATAGCTTTTTAAATTTCTTCAACCTACAAATAGTTTGAAGTCTAAAGACACTTGACAACAGTAAACTAAATGTTCCCTGGAACATTGTTTATCTTTGGTAAATATTAGTCAGGCAGGCAGTTTCTCATTTTTATTTGTAGCACCACCAATCTTCAAAAAAGAAAAGGAAGGATTTTTATAAATTTGTCATTTTTAGCCAAGTGTTTGAGAGCTAAAAGAATAAAAGTACATTTAAAATCCTCATCTGATAACAAAAATACAAAACAAAACTATTTTCCTTTCTTCCAGGTGGACATTGAAGTGGACCTTCAATTTTATTTTTAAAGATCTCTAATCTGTCATTTAAAGCTGTGTTTTAACAGATGATTCAAAAGGAAGGTTTCTCCACTAAATTACCTTTTAAACATGAGGATATATTAGCATAAAATTTTATAAAATATATGCTGTATGGAAAGAAAAAATTAAAAGTATAGTTTGCCTATTTTAAGCAAAGACCCAATTTTAAATAGAACGTATCTATTCTTTCTTCATTTACAAGAGACACAGGCATTTTACAGAATACTATTAATTTAAGAGGATGAAGAAAATGTTTAAATATGATTTTCAACTTGAAGCACTTTTGAATATTTCTATTAAATTAGTAAATTCATAGACAATGTCTCAACTGCTTTACAAGTTTGTCCAGGCTTTGACCACCCTCTAGTGGATATTTTAGGTTAAACCTATGAAGTGTAACCAGCCTTACACAATAACTTTGTTTTATTTCAATTTGGGTATATCATGTATGGCTTTAATTGTTGCTGATTCATTGTTACTATTTTGGGGTTAGCTTTTTAAAAGTAGCTAAATTTAAGCATTGTTTGAAACAAAATACAACAGATAAGGTTATGTGCAGGGGTTGAAAAGGTTTCTTTTTTTACTTAAAAAAAATCAATTTATTGGGGCCTCATACAACTTTTAGCACAATCCATCTATACATCCATTGTATTCAAAGTACATTTATAACTTTGATGCCATCATCATTCTCAAAACAATTTTTTCTAACTTAAACCCTTGGTATTGGCTCCTCCTTTTTCCACTCCCATCCCATTTCTCCCTCCTTCATGAACCCTTGATAATTTATAAATTATTATAATTTTATCATATTGAAAGCTGTTGGATGTCTCCCTTCACTCACTTCCCTGTTGTCCATACCTCAGGGAGGAGATTATATGTAGATCCTTACAATAAGCTCTCCCTTTCTACTCCACTTTCCCTCCATCCTCTTGGTATCGTCACTCTCCCCACAGTTCCTGAAGGGATCATCTGTCCTGAATTCCCCATGTTTCTAGTTCCTAGATCTACCAGTGGCCTAGATCTTCAATCCTCTGGCCTAAGTATTTTTGTAAGGTAGAATTCAGATCATGATAATGGGAGGGAGGAAACATTTGAGAACTAGAGGAAAGTTACATATTTCATCATTGTTACACTATGCCCTGACTGGCTCTTTTTCTCCCCAGGATCCTTCTGTAAGGTGATTTCACTTCCCTGCGAATGGACCTTGAATCTCCAATCTGTACTCCCCCTCATTTCATATAATTTTTAGTTTTTTGTTGCCTGATACCTGATCCCTTCGACACCTCATAGACTGGTGTGCTTCTTCCATGTGGACTTTGTTGTTTCTCAGCCATATGGCTGCCTGTTTACCTTCGAGCCTTTAAGATGCCAGATGCTATATCTTTTGATAGCCAGGTACTGTCAGTTTTCTTCACCACAATTGCTTATGCACACCTTTGTCTTCAGTGATCATACCAGGAAGATGGGCACACACTGATATGATTTTTGTTCTTTGACTCCTGAAAACTGCTTCAGTTGATACCTAGTGGTCACATAAACTGTTGTGCTTCTTCCATGTGGACTTTGTTGCTTCTGAGCTATATTTCCGCTTGTTTACATTCAAACCTTTAAGACCCCAGATGCTGTATCTTTGAGAACTGGGCACCATCAACTTTCTTCACCACTTTTGCTTGTGAACCCATTTTTCTTCAGTGATTGTGTCAGGAAGGTGAGCATCAAGAAATGCCAATAAAAAAAAAAAGAAATGCCAATTAATAGAACAAAATGTTTATTGATTTATTTTTTATTTATGAAGGTCTTTTGACAAATTTTAAAGGCTCTTCAAAAAAAACTATGAAAGAGTAAGCTGCAATACCTCATACTAGACAAAATATGATAGATATTTTTCAGATCATTTATTTGAGTCAAACTCTCATATATACTAAATTAATAGCAAGTTAATTGCATTACTGATCTGACAATTCAGTAAGCTGTTTTTATACAACTATGATATTCTGCATGTTTATAACCAAGTGCTTTGACCACTTTATATTAACACATTTACTCTAAGAACGTGAACTTGAATAATTAAAGAAGTTCCAAAAAATAGCCAATAACACAGAAGTACTAAAATACAGTCTGTGTTCCCTCAGGGTTCAAGATTAGGTATCCAACAGATGACACTTCTTCTCTAATGGTAGCATTTTATTCAATAAGCAGATTTTATAGAAAGTCATGAGTTATCTTTGTATATAAATGTAATTAAAATACACTTGTAGTTGTTCTATTTAATGAATAACCCTTAGTGTCAATTGTCTGCAAATCATTGCATTAATAGAAAACACGAAGCCAAGACATCTTCTTTATGTGCATATCCATTCTTACTGTGTTCATATATGCATAAGATATACATATATGTATTTAGAAGCATTTTAAGACATTAAAAAATAGACTAATGAAAGACATATGTGTACATACATTTTAAAAAAAGCTTCTTCATTATATACATCTTAATAACCACTATGAATGTAGTTATTTGTCCTAAATAAGAAACAAACTTCTACAAGGACAAATATTCAGAGGAAATCAGAATGATTCTATTTCCTTTATTTTAGTAAGGCTGAGGAAGACTTCTCTCTGGAATATATAGACATAAAACCCTTGTATGAGAATCACATTAGAGAGAGAGAGGGAGAGAGAGAGAGAGAGAGGGAGAGAGAGAGAGATCTTGAGAATTCTTGATGTAAGGTGGCCAGTTCCTCTCTAAGAGATTTGAACTCACAGTGTGCCCATCTTTGTCAAAATAGAACTTCATAGAGTTTGGGCTAAATTTTGGGAAAGAGATATTCAGATCTTTACTCAGCTATACTTGAATCTTCTACCTTAGGCTTGCAGAAAATATGTAGCCATTTTTACTACTCAGGGACTTCCTGATCTATCGTGAACCCTGATGACTTCTAAGATTATAAGTTTTCCATGGAGAGGTAGATACCCAGACATTTCTTTGAACATACTTGTTACATGCTTCTTCCTAGGTTTGCCAAGATTACTCACGTAGTTACTCTATCTTTCCGTTGTAATGTTCAGTGCCTTGAGTCACTACACTTATTATTGGTTACTAATAAAACCCAAACCAAACTGACTGCTGTTGGGTCCATGACAGTGCATACAGACCCTGTACAATAAGGTAGAGTTATTTCTGACTGTGACACTTTATGAGAGAAGAAAACATAATGTTTCTTCCTCAATGGGAACTGAAGATCTTAAAACTGGCAGCTCATCACTCAATCATTATGTCATAGGCATATATAAAATATATGTAAATATATTCAATAAATTTTGAATGAGCATGCAATAATGATTGGGGTGGTTGTTCAGCATATCCTTGGGTTATCTTAACAAAAATTATTTGGGATTAAGACATGATAAGTGACTGTGATATTACTTTCTCCTTTTGACCACTCAGTTGTTCATTTAAGTAAAAAACAAGCAGTTCAATATTTCAGATTAACCATCTTAAAGAATTTAGTTTTGCTATCCTTTATTGAACTTTTAAGATGTTATACCCCATATGTTTCATGATGTCTTAGGGACATCATTATGGATTTCAGTTAATAGCGTCAAATGCAATAAACATCTTTCACATATTCTCTACTGTCAACCAAGACCCATCTATCATCAACAATTATGCCCCCTTTTCTACTTCATCTTCTGAATGCTGCCTATACCTCTGAAAGCTACCTGTAAATTTACTGCTGCAACCATTGTTGGATGATCGTCAACAAAGTTTACTTGTATGCATATATCAATGGTATTGTACTATAATTTGAGCATTCTGTTGGTCAACTAGCTGTCTTCTAAATTTTCTGAAAGAGATGAGTGTTTCAAGTGTTTTTACAGCTTGCTGAAAGATTACATTGGTGTTCCATCAATCCACTGAGCACTATCTTTGAAAGGTATTACTTGCTTCATTGACTATCCCAAGGCATTAAATTATGGGATCATAACAAGTTTATGCATAACCTTGAGAAGAATGAGAATTTCAGAAGACTCCATTGTGCTTATGAGCAACTAACTTAACCACAACAACACCAACAACACAGCAGATAAACCACCTGGAGGTTTCCCTAGTAATTATGTTGTCATTGTTTTATTGCGTGGCCTTACATTATGCCTTTTTCATGATAATCAACTTTCATTCTACCAGTTTTCAGAGAATTAATAGGTACTCTTTTTAAAACCAACATGTAAGCTTTATATAGAGCTGCATATTTTGGGGCAGTATTCATTTTACTCGTTTCTGTTGTTCTTCAGTGTCATCAGGCTGGTTTTCATTCATATTGCGGATTTCAGCCAAAAAAACTTAAGAACCCTTATGTTAGTCCAGGCAAACTAGAGAAACAAACTCATAGACACACATACGGATATAAAGGTATGGTTTATATCCAAGAGGAATAGGACATTAAGAAAGCATCCCAATCCATTCCAGTTCAAAGTCATGAGTCTGATATTAGCTCATATGCCCATTACCTGTCTATAATGTCTCCCTCTGACTCACAAAATCACAGGACAGTGGGTGCAGAATTGTGGCTCTGGCACGGGTTTCCCCATGGCTCCTCACTTCCTGGGCTCAAGGTCCATCAACAGCATCCAGTGGTGGTAGAGGAAACTCAGCGCTAACAATGTTCTCCATGTGGCTTCCCCAGCTTCAGAGATCTGGTCCCATCAGAGCAAAGCCATGTGGCTTCTCCTCCGTCTCCTCAGATGCTGCCATCTTGTCTTGTCCATGATTCATCATCTCTGAGACTGACTCCCAACAACTGAGGAGAGAGCTTCTCATTTTCATGAGGGAAATGTCACGAGATTTCCCAGAAGTCTCAGGAGAAAGTCACGTCCACATGGAGGCCTCATTGGTTAATCAATGGCTATCTCCAGATTAACAGGCTAGACTCCACCCCTACATCTCAATCGTGAAATTCACATAGGCAAATGACCGCCACAACACTAGTACAATTTTTAATAGGTACCAGGTTTGGGGGGTTTTAATGAAATTAACATAAGCACATGACCACCACAATCCTAATACAATTTTTAATAGGTACCACCAGGTTTTTGGTGTTTTTTTTTTCATGTTGGGTGACCCTGGGACATTTGAAATACCAGAGACAGAGCTTCCAGCATCACAGCAACATACAAGCCACCACAGTACAACTATCTGACAGATAAATGGTGATCTGATCAGAGAGACCCTAGTTAAAGTGGAGTGAGACACTGTCCAGCACTGTACATTCTCACAATTGTTATGTTTGAGCCCATTTTTGTAGCCAGTTTCATTGAGAGGCTCCCTTTTTTGCTGACCTAGTTTATCAAGGATGATTGACTTATTCAAGAGAATGATCACGTTTTCTAGAGACATCATACTACTGATCATATTTCCAATATATGTTACGATAGTCTCATCATCCTTATTACAAAGGAGCATTCTGACTGTACTTCTTCTAAGACAGATTTGTTTGTTCTTATGGCAGTCTATATTTTTCATAAATCTTACCCCCAACATGATTAATGTACATTATTTTTGGTGCTCTTCCTTATTCATTCCAACTCTCTTTTTAACACATTTTTTTTTAGAAATAGCCCGATTTTAAGCAGGTATTCCTTCGTCATCAATATAGCATCTTTGTTTTTTCAATGATATGAAAAGTTTTGTGCAGGGGAGCCTCTTCTGATATGATCTCTAATAGTGTTTTGCTTTTTTTCATAAGTTTTTCAGGATTGGAACGTTTTGATACTGTCCATAAAGGTTTTCAGTGACTAATCTCACAGATATGGACAGTCCCTTCCTTCTTCAGAGTATGTACATAGTCAGACAACCCTGTGACATTTGAAATACCAGTGAAATTGCTCCCAACATCTAAGACAAACATGAGTCACTAGTAAAACAAATAACAAATAAATGATATTTATATATTGATTAAAATATCAGATTATATTATCATTTCTGCATGACAACATATTTTAATAATAGATAATATAATGAATATATTTTGTTTCTTTAGGAATACTGATTTATTTGTGGCGGTCACCTAATCTGGGGTCAATCTGAGGATTAAGAGTGTAGGGGTAGAGTCCAGCCTGTCAATCAGGAGATAGGCAGTGAGGCCTCTGTGTGGAAATGGACATTTTCTGAGAATTTTGAGAAATGTGGTAATTGCTTCTTGGAGGCAGGAGACACTATCTCTCTCAGTCCACTCTTGGGAGACATTGCAGCTGACAAAACACAGGGCAGCATGCTGATAGACCCTGATCCCAGGAAACTGGAGGAACCATAGGGGTGATCCCTATCAGTGTTGAAATGTTTCTACTGCCACTGGATACATAAGATTCTGCCCCCACTGGCTTGTTATTGTCCTGGTTTTATTACATTTGCTTCATGAGTCTGAAGAGGACTTATGGATTGGTATCAGGTATATGGAATAATATTGGACTTATGACCTTGGACTGGACTGGCCTGGGAATGTTTTCTTGATGTACAGTTGCTCTTGTATATAAAACTCTTATATACCTAAGAGTTTTTATAGATTTGTTTCTCTAGTGTACCTGGGCTAATGCAATATATCAATATAAAATACAATAGAAAGAAAGAAAAATGATAGGTAAGTAGGTAGATATAAAACATCAATTCACTGCCTTCGAGTCCGTTCTGACTATGGCACCTCTCTAGGGCAGGTGATGCTAGTTCTTTGGGCAATTCGAAAGCCTCATCCTTTTACTGCCACATGACTGATGATTTTAAACATCTGTTCTTGAAGTCAGCAGGTTATAGCTGTAACCACTGCATCCCCACAGCTTCTAGATAGACAGGTAGATGATAGAAAGAAATAATTAAAAAGTTAAAGAAAGAAGTAGATAGTTATGAAGATTCCTGCAAAATTCCTGGTGGTTACCAGCCAACCTCATATCCTTCTCATTTTTGCCAACATATCTGAATTCAGTCTTGCTGTTATTAGGCGAGACTATTTCATGAAATTTTTCCCATGTCCTCACTATGATAGTTACACATTCTTTCAATTTGAATGAAGGGGTGAAGTTTAGCCTATGAAGTCACAAGGTTACACTCACCAGGAGGATTCTGGGAGCTTTCTCTTTCTGAAGACATTTCTGTTGACCAGCCTTATAGAGCCATGATGATGACAGCCAGATCCCTGGAGTTGGAGGGGGCACATGGAGACCCACCCCGAGCTGAGATGCTTCCACCACCACTGGATCCACCAGTGATTGAAGTGATTTTCCTATATTCAGTATCATTGCATGTGATATATGAGTCAAAAAATACATGGGCTAATATCAGACTTATGGGCTAATATTGAACTGAATTTAAGGGTAGTGGGCCAGGATGGTTTACTGATGCACAATTGCTTCTTGGCATAAAGATCTCTCTTACACATATATGAATGTTTGGATTCGTTTCTCTAGTCTACTCAGACTAACATATTCACTGATTCTGTATTACAACAAATATGAGGTCCTCATCTAGCAGTTGTTCACTGCTGAGGGCATGCGTGCAGCAAGCAAGTTTGACAGTGTCTAGCTGTGATTCCCTGAGTTTTTGTTGTTGTTTTTGTTGTTAATTTCAAAGGCTCTAGGCTGAGCCTCAGTGGCATAGTCCTTGTGCGCGGGACTGCAGCCCACTGGGATGGAGGTTCAATTCCAGCAGTGGCTCCACAGGAGCAAAGGCTGGTCCTCCTACTCCTACCACCAATGGGCAGTGATGCCTCTCGCCAAAAAAAGGGCTCTTACCAGAGCTTCATCTCCAGCCTATCATAATATTGAATCTGCACAAAACCTGTCCACCATAGATGAACTTGTTAATATATGAAATGAAATATCAGTGGCATAGTTCCCAGCATCACGACAATTTATAAGCTCCAATTTGACAAAATGAGAGAGGCACAGTAGGTAGATTATCACAAATTTTAAAAAATATTTTCTTGCATATTAAAAAAGGTAGTAAATAAATAACTGTGACTCACATCTCTGTTTTAACTAATTACATATGAAAATAGAACATAGAAATAGAAAATAGAAAAATATATTTTACAATGTATGTATATACATTTAAAAGCACTTGGGAACATATATGCATATATGTGTGTGCATGTGTGTATATATATATAGCTGTATCTGTATATGACTTCAAAAATTCATAGAAAAATGGAAATAAACGGTAACACAATTTTCAAGAACATGTTGAATCCCCCTTGTATGCATATACATATATTTTTATTTGTATTTTAAGTAGACAATTATTTCATTAAGGTATAAGCAATATGTTAATGTATAGTAGTATAAAATTAGTCTCTTTAGACTCTGAAAACTTTAATTTTCTTTGAGGTAGAGGTAAGACAAGTAAGATATTTTAGGAAAATACATTTTTAAGCATATTTATCTATTGACAACTTTAATTACATTCTATTAATTAGTAATATTCGATTTATAGGCTATTTGGAAACCAATTCAAGCATTACCTTTACCTTTGTAATAAAGTATGCATATTTTACCCTTCCATATTTTCTAAATTAACTCTATTATTTATAGCATCAGGAGACTGCTCAAGATCTCATGTTTCTGTGTTTTCATTAACATCATCATCTCTCCAGTTACGCTCTCAGTTCCTCAGTTTACATGACTATAACACCTAACCTGCTTTCAAGCCCAGTGAAACCCAACTAAATATTCATTTTTTTCTGTGCATGCCCTTTGTTCTACCTATACTACATCATATTTATAACTTACATCCTCACAACTAGATTTTCCTTTCGGGAATTAATATTATAATTTGCGACAGTTGCTATTTTTTGATCCTGGCTGCCTACCAACTTCATATGAAAGATTTCAGCTCTATTTAAGGTTTCTATTCATGGTATTTTCAATCACCTAATACACAAGCATGATCAAAGTTGTGCATTGAATAAGAAAGACAAAAGAAATATTGATGCATTTTATTCCTGGTTCTGATGAGGTACATTGAAAGTACCATGAACTTTTCAAACGAACAAACTGATCTGTCTTGAAAGAAGTATAAGGAGCATGCTCCTTAGAGGCAAGGCTGACAGGACTTCATCTCACATATTGTGGACGTGTGGTCATAAAAGACAGCCCTTGGAGAAGGACACTATGCATGGTAGAAGGAGCACAAAAAGGTGGAAGACCCACAGTAAGATGAACTGACACAGTGACTATTGCAATTGGCTCAAACAGAACAATATGAAGAAAACTCAATAGTTTGTTCTAAGAGTTGGAACTGACTCAAAGATAATAGCAACAACATACTCTGTTTTAGAGAAACATTATTTTTTTTGTACATATATACATGAGGGCTTCAAAAATTCTTGGAAAATGGATTTTAAGGATAATAGAATAGTAACACAAAATTATTGACATGTCCTATTGTATCTCCTTCAACATGCGCTTTTTTATCTAAGCAGTCCTCCTAGATGTTAAATATTTGATGGCCTGGTTTTTATTTTACAATTATAGCCCTTCAGAAAATATACACTCTACTCTCCTGTGGCTTGAAAAGTTCAGTGGAAAAAATCCATTACCTTTTCATCCCTTTTTTCTATAAACCTTATTCCAGTGTGCTGTATCCTGTTCTTGTTACTGTATAAGTCAGTGAACTAGCTAATTGCCTCTATGTCCCTGATCCATTTGTGTCCAATTAGAACTGCCGCACAGGGTTTTCATTGGCAAATGTTCGAGAAGTGCATTTCTGGGCCTTTCTTCTGAGAGACATTTGACAATAATTGAACTGTCTACATGTGTGTTACCAGTGAAACTTGTTCATCATTTGCACCATAAAGGAAATCTATTGTTTTGTACCACATTATTTTCCTAATATAATGTCCAGCGTTCAGCTACAGACATATAGATAGATAAGACAGACATCATCCTTCCCAGGAAACAACAATTATTAGTTATTGTGGCAGTCATATAAACTTATGTCAATTTCAGTATTGGGAGTGTGGGGGTGGAGTCTAGGCTGTCAATCAGGAGATAGCCAATGAGACCTCTGTGTGGGCATAGCTTTCTCCTGAGAAGTCTGGGAAATATAATGATATTTTCCTCTTAGAGGTAAAAGACTTACAGTTCAGTCCCTTGGAAATGCTCTATTGACAAGACACAAGGCTGACTTGAAGCCACGTGGACTTACCCTGATGTCAGAAGTCAGAAGGTGGAAAAGCCACGTAGAGAATCCTGCCAATAGAAGAATGCTTGAGAAGCCACAGAGAGACCCCTGTCAATGCTGAAATGCTTCTATCACACAAGACTCTGCACTCACTGGTCTGTGATTGTCTTGGTGTCTTTGCATGTGCATCATGAATCTGAAGAACAATTTATAGACTGGTATTGGGCATATGGGCTAATATCAGGCATATGGGCTTGGATATTTCTCTTGTATATAAACCTTTCCCTTGTATACATATGTGTGTTTATGAATTTGTTTCTCTATTCCACCCAGACTAACACAGTTATTAACAAAAGTTATTAGATAAAAATCATCAAATATCAAGCTGCTCAAATATTACAAATTAATTTGGTATAAGTTGTCTAAACCGAGAATAAAATATTTTATATTTTAGGGCCAAGCACCAAAACTTTCTATGAATCTTTGAATACCATGGCAATGCAATGAAGCTGTCCTCTTAAATATTAACAAATACATTTAATTTGGGGATATTACAATCTATCAAAGAGCTTCAGTGACATCTGTGAGAGCTGACACAGACTGCTTTGTTTTCAAGGGTCTTATAAATTTTCTGTCTTTGACGGTATATAGTGTTACCACTTCTCTTTCATTTGTTTTAATGGAAAGAATTAAAACTTTCTTCGTGTACAGATTTTTTTCAGGATGCGCTTTGCAGCTGTGTCCTATGATCTTTCAACTCATCAGCCAATGTTTATAAAGTAAATCCATTACTATGTTATAGCAATTTAGGAAATTTATTATTTTGTGCAGATATAGAACTTGGTTAGCAAGGAATCAATACCACCCATTGCTATCCACTTGACCTTAACTCATGGCAACAACATGTATCGTCAGAGAATTGTGCTCTGCAAGCTTTCAAAGACTTCTTTTTACAAAGTAGATTGCCAAGAACATTAACCTTGTATATGCTACTTCTCTTCATTAGGCTCATCTTGCCCCTCACCACATGATCTCTCCTTTTGTGGAGGGGCTACTCACTGTTAATAGAAAGCCTATTTTTCATTTCATTTTCCACTAACTTTTTGAAGTCCTTCCAAAATCAGCATCTCCCATGAACATTTTCTGGTTCTTATTCACCTCTATAAATGAAATAATCTCAGAAGCAGAAATCCACAGATGGGAAAATAGATTTTGTGTTTCCCCTAGTTCCTTATGGTATAAATTCCAGCTATAGTGATCTGTTAATGGGGACAACTCTTTCTCATAATATGACATTGTTACAAACAGCTTTTATAACACCTTACAATGTAACAAAATGGATCAGAAGGTGAAGGTCAATTTAACATAAATCAAGTGATAATCATTCTATATGAAATAATGTTGGCTCTAAATAGAAACTGTATCAATGTTATGGCTTGAAGCCCCCCAAAAAATCACAGTTTTAATGTAATTAAAGAAAAATCTGGGCTGAGCCCCTGTGGCGTAGTGGTTGTGCATGGGATGCAGCCACTGGGATGGAGGTTCAATTCCAGCAGCAGGTCCACAGGAGGAAAGAGGGTAGTGATGCCCAAAAAACAAAACAAAACAAAACAAAATCTGATACCTTCATTTGACCTTGTTAAAATAACATTACAAAGTGATTTCAGAATTTTCATTTTTCCTTGTTTCAAAATTTTGTTATTCATTATTTCATGAATTTTGTTAAGCTCCATAGTATTTTCAAGAACATATTTACAGGGTATCAGTTTTGTCCTTTTCCTCAACCTTATTTCTTTAATACACATTTAAGAAATTTAAATAATTTAAGGCTTCTGAAGATTTTAAGTAAATAGTCTAAAGAAATAAGGGAAATGAACTATCTTGTGGATCTGTGAAGTAGCTTGTTTTTTAATAAGCATGTCTCAGGAAAAACCCATCTGAAATGAAAATATTTTATAAAGAAAGAGTTCAAATTTTATGGTTTAAATTGCTATAAATCATTCTTTGAAAGAGCTGCACGATGAGATTTATAGTTCAAGATCTCCCTCTGCTGTTTACTAATGAAAATACTTTCAGTGCAAAGTGTACATAGATGCTAAATTACGTTTTCACATTTAAAATACTAAACTGAGTTGAAATATACCACATTCTACCATTTATTGCAATTATATTTAGGAAATATTTTCATTGTCTTGAAATCTAAATTAAAAGATTAACCCACAGCCATAAATTTAGTAACCTAGTTAATTAATTACAAATGAAATTCTACTGAAACTGATGTCCATACTGTATATTGAGGCACTGATTTTAAAAAGCTTCTTACTGGGTTGAGCCCCGGTGGCATAGTGGTTGTGTGCAGGACTGCAGCCCACAGGGTTGGTGGTTCAAATCCAGCAGCAGCTCTCCAGGAGCAAGGCTGGACCTCCTACTCCCACCAGGGGACAGTGATGCCCAAAAAAATAAAAACAAAAAAAATTTCTTCCCTGTAAAATAATATACACATAATTTTCCATGTCACCTCATACTGTATATGCTTTCATATATAATAGTTACAAAAATTAATTAAAATAGAACATTTTGCAGTTTTTGAAATTTTTATTTTTTATTTAAAGATATGAGTATAAGTATGAAAGTGAATATGTTTTTACATAGAGATTTAAGTGCTTTTATAATGTATTTTATAAAACTTTACTTGTGATTGGTCATATCATATATGTATGCTTTAAACCATTTATTGTCTTTGATAATCAAGAGAATTATAAACTTGAAGATGAAAATAGTGAGAAAAATACTTATTACATATTTAGCAATGTACTTTCACTTCCTTGTAAAATTCTGTTTCTTTGAGATGGTTTCAGTAACTTTGCCATCTTCTTCCCTATGTAGTTCTAGTCAATAATTCAACTGATCATTTATGGAAAGAGACGAGAAGTGACTCACGGTCTTCTTTTCCATTTCACAGAAACATTCCGAGAGTTACTCTTCTATCGCAAACAATTCCAATTCCTTTTTCTACCTCTATGACTTTATATTGTTCATCATAGTAAACTCCAGATAAGCCATGATTTCAAACACAGCCATCTTCCTTGATGTAATATTTGACATTCATTCTGGTCAAGGAAAAAAGTCATCATAACCAATGTTTGCCAATATATGTGTTATAAAAGTCCCACTGCTAGTTGGAAGCTGCTAGCAAGCTAGCTGGAAGGACAAGAAAACAGTACTTGTTTTCCCTTTCTTTTTTTGCAATAATTTTATTGGGGGCTCATACAGCTCTTATAACATTCAATACATCCTTTGCATCAAGCACATTTGTACACATGTTGCCATCTTCATTTCCAAATATTTTCTACTTGAGCCCTTGGTATAAGCTCCTCTTTCCCCCTCTTTTTTTTAAAGAAAAACATTCCATTGGGGGCTCATATAACTCCCATCACAATCAACAAACATGTGAATTTTATGCATACCATATTTGCACACCTGTTGCCATCATGAAACATCCTCCCTCCACTTAGGCCCCCATACCAGCTCCCCATATTTCTCTTTCCTCCACCCTCCTTCCCCTTAAAGAACCCTTAATAATTTTATTACTTTTTCATATCATATTCAGTCCACTGTGTACCTTCACCCACTTCCCCGCTGTCCATATTCCAGAAAGATGATATGTGGATCTTTCCACTCCACTGTCCCTGTACCCTCCCTATATCACCACACTCACCACTGGTCCCAAAGGGATCATCTGTCCTGAATTCCCCGTGTTTCCGACTCCAGTGCACATCCCCTGGTCTAGCACGGTTTGAAAGGTGGAACTGGGATCATGATAGTGGGTGGAAGGAAGCATTTGGGTGCTAGAGGAAAGTTGCATACCTCATTGTTCCCACACTGTACCCTAACTGACTTCTCTCATCCCCGCAATTCCTCTGCAAGGGAGTGCTGCTTCACCCATCGATGGACTTTGGGTCCCTACTCAGTACTCTCCCTCATTTATAATGATACAATTTTTAGTTCTTTGATGGCTGACACCTGCTCCCTTCGACACCTCATAGTCACACAGGCTGGTGTGCTTCTTCCATGTGAGCATTGTTGCTTCTTAGCTAGATGGCCACTTGTTTACTTTCAAGTCTTTAAGGCCCCAGACACTATATCTTTTGATGGCCAGGCATCATCAGCATTCTTCGCCACATTTGCTTATCCACCCATTTTTCATCAACAGTCATATCAAGAAGGTGAACATGCAATGTTATGATTTTTAGTTCTTAACTCCTGATAACTGATCGCTTTGGCACCTTGTGGTCACACAGGCTGGTGTTCTTCTTCCATAAGGGTATTGCTGCTTTTCAGCTAGATGGCCGCTTGTTTACTTTCAAGCCTTTAAGACCCCAGACACTATATCTTTTGATAGCCAGGCACCATCCACCTTCTTTGCCACCTTTGCATATGCATGCATTTGTTCTCAGTGATCGTGTCTGGACGGTGAGCATCATGGAATGCCAATTTAATGGAACAAAATGTTCTTGTACTGAGGAAGTACTTGAGTGGAGATCCAATGTCCATCCACTATCCTGATACTAATCCTACAAGTATATGCATGTTGATCTATTTCCCCATTGTCCTATGTAAATATATATATATATATCTATATCTATGTACATGCCTGTATTTGGACCTCTGTATGCCCTTTATCACCCAGTTATTTCCTCTATTTCCTTTTACTTTCCTCTTGTCCCACTATCATGCTTAGCCTCCATTTGGGATTCAGTATTTTCTCTTTTACATTACTCTTCATCAATCCCTATTGTGCCGCTCATACCCACCTTTTCACTGATTTTGAATATCTTCTTATTACCTTGTCCCTGGACTAGTCAAACCACCATTTTCCCTATCCCTATCTTTCATGCCTCCCACCCTGCCTGAACCATCAGTCCTGTCATTTTCTCCTCCACACTGTTCATCCAGCCTCGCTTATCTAGATAGACCTGGAGAGACCAAAGTATGTACAAAAAACACATGCATCCTAAGATGAAGCAACCTAAGAAATTAAAATTATAACAACAAAGAAACCCCAGCATCCAATATATAGTGTAAAAATATATATATACAATATATTTTTAAAATAATAACAAAATAAAATATGTAAATATTTAATATTCAGGGTCTGTTTGTTGACCTCCAGGAGTGGCCCCCAGTTGAGTTGGACGGGGTGACACACCCTGGGCCCAAAATATATCCTTGGCACTCCATCTGGAAGTCTATGCTTTGTTGCTCACCCTTAGTTTTTTGCCATGATGTGGTTGGGCCAGGCAGGGTATAATCCCGATCCCATGTCTCCACTGTTGTCCCCACAGAGTCTTGGGTCAGCAAGGGAAGCCATATTTCACAGTGGAGCCAGACATATGATCCTCTGTGAATTGGCTGTTCTGAGTGGAAAGCCTCGGTGAGCCAGGATGCACTCCATTGTCTCTTCCTCCCCCTTCATTTGTTTTCATGTGTGCTGGTCAGGCATATCTCGCTCCCCAAACTGTAACTTCAGTACTTGTAAGTTAGTATGCGCACATGACCTTTCTTACTACAGCCTTCATTCAAGCCTTCTTTGTTTTTCAATTATATCTACCACTTTTCCAAACCAAAAAAACACTAAATAAAAATTTATTTGCTTATCAACTTGGTTATTTTTTTCTTTTAATCTTATGCAAATAGACAAACAAATTCCATAGTTAGGCAGAATTTACTGTTGCTTTTTTCTGGTTAAGAATCTGCTAAATTGTTCTTCTACACACACTTTGACTAAGGATTCTGTCTCTTTCTACTTCAGGGACTGACAACTATTCGGCATTCTAGCAGTTCACTTCTATTTATCAGGAAAAGGAAAGAGAATGATGGATAGTCCGATCACCCTATGACTAGACACAGAATTAGTACATATGATTCTCATTACATTCCACTGGAGTTCAAGATGAAAGATATTAGTGAAAATTGGATTAATTAATATGCTTTCTTGATTAGACTTTTTTATCATTTAAAATGTCAGAGACATTAATATTTATATTCCTTCTAAAAGGTATGCATATTTCAGGTTTCCTTTGATGAAATGTACAAAGCTACTGTTTAGTCACTAATTAAAAGTAGATGTGATTAAAAGGAAGCCTTTTACAGGGAAAAGCAGCAGACATCTTTGCTATAAAGAATTGTCAGAAGGTAAAAGGAAAAGATAAAGCAGAAGAAAGAGAGATTGAAAAAACAGCTATTTTATTTTTATTTTATTTTTTCTAATTTATTTTTTTTATAAATCATTTTATTGGGGATTCATACATTACTTTTCACAATACATAAATACATATACTATGCCAAACACTTCACAAGCCTGCTGTCATCATGATTTTCTTTTTTTTTTTCATTATTTTCCAAACATCTGCTCTTCCACTTGAGCTCTTGATACAGTCCCCCATTCCTTTCCCTCCATCCCTGCTCCCCCAACCAACCCCCAAGACTTTAAAAATTATTATTATTTTGTCATATCTTACCCTGCCCAACATCTTCCCTGCCCCACTCCTCCAATGTCTGTCCTCCAGATAGGAGGTTATGTGTAGATTCGTGTAATTGGCTCCCCCTCTCTATCCCACCCTCCATCTCCCATCTGGTAACTCCACTCTCACCACTGGTCTGGCTTGGCTTTCCCATATTTCTAGTTCCCATCTCTACCAGTGTACTTCCTCCAGTTGAGCTGGATTTGTATGGCAGAATTGGGACCATGAGAGTTGAGGGGAGGAAGCTTTCAGGAACTAGAGGAAAGTTGTATTTTTCATCACTACCTCACCGGACCTTGGCTGCCTTGTCTCTTCTCTGCTACTCCACTGTAAGGGGGTGAGGAATTGCCCATAAATGGGCCTTGGGTCTCCACCCAACTCTCCCCCTCATTTGTAGTGGCGTGATTCCTGTTCTTTGATGCTTGATATCTGCTGCCTTCAACCCCTTGTGATCACACAGACTGGTGTGTTTCTTCCATGTGACTTTTGCTGCTTCTGCGCTAGATGGCGGCTTGTTTAACTTCAGGTCTTTAAGACCCCAGGCGCTTTATCGTTTGAAGCTGGGCACCATTGGCTTTCTCCACTCTGTTTGCCTCTGTACTCATTTTTCTTAAGCATTCATGTCAGGAGGATGGGCACATAATGATATGACTTTTGTTCTTTGATACCTGATACCTGATTCTTTCCACACTCGAGTCGCACAAGCTGGTGTGCTTCTTCTATGGTGGGTTTTGCTGCTCCAGAGCTATATAACTGCTTGATTTAATGTTGCTTAATACCTATTTAAAATATTTGTAGCACAGAGGGGTCAAGATGGCATGGAAGTAAGCAGCCCATACAAAGAGCTCTGGTGATTCTGGTGTCTGAGAGGTCAAGTGGAAGTGTTTTGGTGAGTGGAAAGTTCCCTCCAATGGGCATCCTTGTCCAGGAGGCGCCCCTGCCCCACACCTGCATTGTCTCGAGTTTCCCCAAGGATCTGGGTCCATATATCAGAGATTTTCCAGAGATTTCCTGCTGATGGGGCAACCTTTGTGTCTCTAGCTTCCCGCCATCGAAGCCTGGGCTGATGCTGCCCCAGGAATAGGACAGCCAGTGTGTCTGACCACCACATAGTAGAGGTCCACCTGTGACTCCCACCCAGGGCTCTATGAGTAAATCTATGCTCCATTCTGAAGTGATTTTTAGAATAATCCAAATTGGTAAAAGGTAATATAAAGGATTCATTCATAGATTTTTGGCAGTAAAAGAGTATATAAAAAATTGGTATATCATTTAGCTTGGTCATTTCTTCAACGTGATAATTTGATTATTTGCTCAAGTTCTATCCAAAGAAATTTCAACCAACTTTCTTTTCCAGACTATCTAACGTGCTTGAAAATAATAATAAATTTCTAATTTTTCAAGGGTACACTAAGGTAGAATGTTGTGGGAGGAAGAGAAAATAGAAGAGTTGAAACCAAAGAGTCAAATAGAAAGAAAATGTTTTGAAAATGATGATGACAACATATATCCATATGTGCTTGATACAATTGAAGTATGGATTGATATAAGAGCTGTAAGAGCCCCCAATAAAATGACTTATAAAAACAAAATCCCCAAATGACTGAATTTATAGCAATTGATCTAACAGATGTACTAACTGACATCTGCAGAACAGGCATACACTGTATTTGCAATAACAGGAAAGATCAAAGAGCTATTTAGTAGTTTGTCCAACACATGCAAAGCAGTCAAGTTAGTTTGTGTAATGGGAAACAGATTGCCAAAAAACATAAAGTGTGGCCATCTGTTTTTTCACATACTATGGTGCTTTATCCAAAGTCCTTAAATAGAAGTGTCTTGAAACAGTGCCCTAAGTAATTCTACAAATGATGAAGTTATTTTTGCACCTGGATAAATTAAACTTAGGGCAACAATATTTAAGAATCCCTTGATTTACAAAACAAACAAAACAAAATTAAAAAACCTTCCTGGCAAGTGAATTGTTGTCTAATGTCATGGAGGTATGTTTTTTTTTTCATAATTGTGGGTTTATTATGGAAACGAATAGGGTACAATTCAGTTGAGAAATGTTCAGGATAGAGTTGTTCAATTAAGACATGTTACAAAGTTATTTTATGGGTTCTTATAATGCCTAATGTGTAAGCCTCTATACCAGCAATTCTCAACCTTCCTAATGCCATAACCCTTTAGTACAATGAATTATGTTGTGGTAAGTTTATTTTAATTGCTATATCATAACTAGCTGTAATTTTGCTACTGTTAAGAATCATAATGCAAATATCTGAAATGCAGGATATATTTTCTTTTTTGTAGTATAGATTTAGTATAGATTTAGTATAGATTTAGTATAGATTATAGTCCTTATAACATTGAATACATCATTTGTATTAAGCACATTTGTACAAATGTTGCTATATTCATTTCCAAGTATTTTCTATTTGAACGCTTGGTATAAGATCCTCTTTCCCCCTTCCTCTAGTTTTTTTTTTTTAATTCCAGCTCCCAATATTTCCCCTCCCACTTCCTGCCCCATGATAATTTACAAATTGTTATTACCTTTTCATATCATACACTGTCCAATGTGTCCCTTCACCCACCCCCCTGTTGTCTGCACCCCAGAGAGGTGGTCATATGTAGATCCCTGAAATTAGCTCCCCCTTCTACTCCACCATCCCTCCACCTTCCCAGTATCACCACTCCCCCCACTAGTCCCGAGGGATCATCTATCCTAAATTCCCCATGTTTCTGACTCCACTGTACTTCCCCTTGTCTAGCTTAATCTGTCTGCTAGAATTTGGATCATGATAGTCAGTGGGAGGAAGCATTTGAGAACCAGAAGAAAGTTGCACATTTCATTGTTTCTACACTGTGTCTTGACTGGTTCATCTTTTCGCTGCAACCCCTCTATAAGAGGATATAGCTTCACTTATTGATGGGTTTTGGGGCCCCAATCTACACTCACCCTCATTTATAATGATATAATTTTTAGTTATTTGATGCATGGTATTAGGTCCCTTTGACGCCTCGTGGTCGCACAGGCTGGTGTGCTTCTTCCATGTGGGCTTTGCTGCTTCTGAGCTGGATGGCCACTTGTTTACCTTCAAACCTTTAAGACCCCAGACGCCACATCTTTTGATAGTCAGGCACCATCAGCTTTCTTCACCACATTTGCTTATGCACATATTTGTTGTCAGCGATTATATCAGGTCACAAATCTATGTTATTAAAAATAAATAAGGCTGAGCCCTAGTGGCCTAGTGGTTGTGTGTGGGACTGTGGCCCACAGGGTTGACAGTTCAAATCCAGCAGCAGCTCTCCAGGAGAAAGACTGGGTTTCCTACTCCCACCAGAGCAGTGATGCCAATAAATAAATAAATAAATAAATAAATAAATAAACATGCATATATGTGATTTCAGAAGAGAAGTATTTGTACTTCTACTTCTAATATAAAAAACTACTAATTCATTGTGAAAGACAATTTTAAAACCTTAATGTAAAAAATCCCTCTGCCTCCCTACCATAGAAATCATGCATACCCATCCCCTGACACAAATACACACAAACACACAGACCCTTTTCTTAAAAAAAAAAATGCACATTTATGTCCCATAATTCCAGTATCATTTTGACTTTTCTGTTTTTTTAGAAATCAGATGGTTGGATTCATTACATTGATATTTCCCAATATTATTTTATGGCAATTGCCATGTGTCCATTAATTAATTCGTTTTACATTATTTATTAAAAATCTTACTCATTTCAGTGACATATCTTACTATTGATCAATAGGAAAAAGGAAATATTCAAGCATTCCCATGTTATTTCGTAAAATCAGTAGGAATTAAGTTATAATATAGCTTAATTAAAATTTCAAGTTTTTACAAAGGAGAAATTATTAATTTTTATATGAGTACCATACTGAATTTGAGAAATAAAGACAAGACTGAAGTTGTCCAGGATTTTGTCTTGCTTGGATCCACAATCAATGCTCGTAGAATCAGCAGTGAAGAGACCAAAAGACTCTCACATGGGTAAATCTGCTGCACAAGAACTCTTTACAGTATTGAAAAGTAAAGATGCTGCTTTTAAGGCAAAGGTGTGCCTGACCCAAGCCGTGATGTTTTCAATTGCCTCATATGTATGTGAAAGTTGGCAATGAATAAGGAAGATCAAAGAGGAGTTGATGCATTTGCCCTGTGAGGCTGGAGAAGAATATTGACAGTACCACAAGTCCTGCTGGAAGGACAAATCAATCTCTTTGGGGAGAAGTACAGCGAGAGTGCTTGGAGGTAAGGGTGGTAAGAGTTTATTTCATGTGCTTTGGCCATATTCTTTGGAGAGACCAGTCCCTGGAGCAGGACATCGTATTTGGTAAAGTAGAG